>CBVK0100673356.1:0-10780 GCA_900067695.1 Picea abies
TCAACGAACTGTTGGTGTGTGGAGGTTGGACAATTTTCAAAAGGTTTGATGCCTTTTATTTCACCAACTGCAGTTGCGCTTTTTATGCTTCTGCTTAGCCCTTCCATCATTAGAATGAACAAGAAGGGGGACAATGGATCCCTTTGTATTATGCCTCTTAATGGATAGAAGGGTTTGGCTGGGGCTCCGTTGATTAGTATCGAGTATCTTGTCGTTGAGACTAGAGTGACTATCCAGTTGATCCAGTGTTGTTCGAACCCAAAAGCTTCCAACGTCTTATCCATGTAGTGCCAGCTTATTGTGTCATAAGCCTTCGCCAGATCAAGTTGGATTATCATCCCCCCTCTCCTTTGGCTTTTCAACGTGTGAATAATCTCATGGGCGTGGATGATATTGTTTAGGATTTGTCTTCCTTCCACAAAACCTGCATGTTCTTGTGAGATCAGTGTGGGAAGGAGTGGCTTCAGTCTATTGGCTATGACTTTGGAGATTATCTTGTAAACTACATTGCATAAATCTATAGGCCTATAGCGGTCTGGGGTCCTAGCTTCATTTTCTTTCAGGATTAGAGTGATCATTGTGGCATTTAAATCTTTCAGAATGGATGTCGATCGCCTGGAGTCCTCCACCACCCCGTAAATATCATGCTTAACCACTTCCCAATAGGCTTTGAAGAATTTCATTGTGAAGCCATCTGGACCTGGGGCCTTTCTGTTGGGAATCTCCTGGACCACTTGGTCAATTTCTTCCTTTGCGATGGGTTTGCGTAGGCCAACATTTTGATCCTCTGTGACCATCTTGGGGATGTGATGAATTATTCTTTGTATGGCCTCGGATCTATCTTGGTTGGGTTCCTGGGCTATCCTTTAGAAGTGGTTGAACAATGTATTCTCAATTTTCTGGTGGGATTCTCTTTCGATCACATCTTGATCCCTAATACATCCTGATCCCTAATCTTCAAGATTTTGTTATGGGCTCTTCTTACAATAGTTGTTCTATGAAAAAACTTGGTATTCCTCTCCCATTCCTTTAGCCACCTTATTCTGGACTTTTGGTGCCATAGGGTTTCTTCCTGATGGCATATTGCTTCCCATTCCCGAGTCATTTGGATCTCATATTTTTTTCAATCTGTAAGTTTTAAACCTGTGAAGTACATCAATGCATATAGATTCTTAAGCAAAACAGAATTTAATCAATGACTCATACAATGCATATAGATTCTTAAGCAAAACAGAATTTAATCAATGACTCATACACAGAGTACACAGAGATTTCATACCGGAAACCCTTAGCCAGGAAAACCTTTCTTATATTCATTATATCGAATTTCACCATTCACCATACAATATATACAATGTTTTTAGGTATTTTGTAGATACCAAAACCCTAATCCCTTAATCTGGGATTAATTTAGTAAATCGCTAAAAATACAAAATCCGCTAAAAATAGAAAAAAAAAACGCCCCAAAAAACATTTCGGGGCGCTGCCCCAAACATTGCACGTAACCAGGGTGGGGCATACCTGTCCTCCCCTGGGACCCCCCTAGGAAAGCGTCCGGTGCACACGACACATAGGGAACTACTAGAGGGATCGTCAGACGCAGTTGTCAAACCTGACGCACCCACACACACACATGCAAAGAATATAAAACATACCCAACATTCTCTAGATACAACCAGAAGGATGCTACAACCCCCTATGTTCTACAGCTATAATCGGAAGGTGAATACAACCACCTATCATTCCCCTGTCCAACCACCCCGAAATATAAGTAGAATGATGGAACCACTGTCACACTATCACTATGAGATATACTGTTGTAAACCCGTACCAATCAACTTGCACCAAACAACCTGTATAAAACAACCTGTAATCAACCTGTACCATAAACAAGTGCATCAAACATGCACCAACCTGTACCTCAAACTGTACCATCAACAAGTACATCAACCATGCACCAAATATGTACCAATCATGCATCAAATACACATAAACTATGACTCGCCAAGATTTACCAACATCATCAACTATACACCTCATGTATGTGCCAACTCATCATACCCAACATGTACCTCAACCAAAATCCCTCATCAATTTCATCATCCAAATCTGATTTGTAACTCTGTAATAGACCTAGTTTGTATGATCAAATCCCTACAAACCTTCCTTAACTTTAACAACAAGAGACTAGCATTTTCATCAAACTTTACTTTAGTCTCACATGTTTAATTTTGGATTAGTCAACAACCCTAACCTGAAATAATCATAACTATGTACCTGTAATGAATAAAGATATAAAAATAGTACAGAATGTTCTTCAGTGTCTTTTATGCAATTCCTCCAAGTTTCACTACTTGGAACCTCTCAGAAAAGGAGTTATAGCAAAAATGACATACCTTGTTGAATTCTCGATTATTTTAGAGAGAGAACTTGTAGAGTGTGCCCCACACATAATATATGTTGTATGGATATGAAAATGGTACAAAGAATACTAAATACTATAATATAGCCAATACATTTTGTCTTACTGAATTTGGTTATGTTATGAATAAGCTATGACATTTTTACCCGAAACACATGTTTTACACTAGTTTCAGGACTAACCACAAACCCTATTTTCCATGGAGTCTAACTCTAAAAATAAAACGACCCAAAAGCTAAAAATTTTATCACAACTACTTGGATATGTTTCCTCAACGGCCTCTAGATTTCATGGTCTGAATCATTATAGAAAAACATTTACTGCGAAAATGGTGATATGACCTGTAAATAACATACCTTAGGAAGCATCATCAAAAGTATTTATCCTTCCTTGAATTTCGACCTTCTTTACTTCACCTTCCCTCTGAAATTTTCCTTAGATATCCTTTGGTTACCTTAGTCACTTGTAGATATTCAATATGCTCAAGTTTAATTAAATTAGATACCCTTTCCTCTTATTTATACTTTTATGTAGCTTCCTCAAGGGGTTACCTTCTAACCATCTTAAACCACTTTCCTTATTTTAGGGCCAACCCACTTCTAACCATTTGTCCACTTAGTAATTTCTCCATTAAATTTATTGTTTAAATAATTTCTTTTGTATCCACTTTGACTTATAATACACTAATCACTTCACTTTATTATTTAAATAATTTATTCTTTGCAACCACTTTGACTACTTTGACCTTTTGGGGCTTCTCTAACTGTGAGGAGTTATGTGATGTTCCACATACCATCGGAAATGACATGACATGTACTACCCATATAGAATAGTTTTATTTAAATAATTTCTTCTTTGCAACCACTTTGACTACTTTGACCTTTTGGGGCATCTAGATGACTCGTGAGGGTTATCCAACTTCACATGGCCATAGCTCTCTAAGCGTGAGGAGTTATGTGACATTCCACATACCACCAGAAATAGAATTACATGTACTATCCATGTAGAATAGTCTTACCTTCAAATATATTAAAACTCATACCATTATACATCAAACAAACTTGGGTCCATTACTCAAACCTTTGTGCTATCGGTATTCACTACCGAACTTTCTTCAAGGGTTGACATCAATGAAAACGAACCCAAATAATCAATAATATCCCCCTTTGGCATTGATGGAAACAATGTAATGCAATACTGAAGTAATATCACTCATGCTCCCCTTGTGACCATCGCTCCCCCTGGAACCATGCCTCTATGCTCTTTCTCAAAGAATTTACCTTTTCATCTGATAAATCTCCCCCCCTTTGTCATCAATGGAAAAGGTATCTTTCCATCTAGGGTTTCTCCCCCTTACTGAACTCTTCCCGAAACTGATCTCCCAACCTGAATTGTCCTCTTTATGGTGCTTCTTCATGTAAATATAAGACATATAAGATAAGCATTCAAAAGCATTCATTTTGGAGTAGAAATTACTCTGAGTCTCTGGCAAAGATACTCAAAGGATTACCTTGGAAGTGGATTTGTAAATATGTATGCCACTTGTTCTTTTTTTCCCACATATTCAACTATGATGTTCTTCTCTGCAACATGTTCCCTTAGAAAGTGATATTTCATTGGAATGTGCTTCATCTTGGAGTGCGTCACCGAGTTCTTTGAGATATTGATGGTGCTTGTATTATCACAATAGATTGGAATAGGCTAATCATACTCAACCTGTATATTTGTCAACGTTTGTTTCATCCATAGAACTTGTGTACAACATCTTGTTGCTGCAATATATGTTTCTTCAGTTGTAGATAAGGATATTGATGATTGTTTCTTGCTTAGCCAAGATACTAAACACTCACCCAAGTAGAACATTTCTCCACTGGTGCTTCATCAGTCATCAATGCAACATGTCCAATCTGAATATGTGTAGGAAATAAGTGATAGATATTTTCCTTTTGGATACCATAATCCAAACTCTTATGTTCCTTTGAGATATTTGAAAATCCTTTTCACTGCTAAGACATGTGATTCCTTTGGTGATGCTTGAAATTGTGCCATGTGTCCAATTGCCTGCATTACATCTAGTATGGATGTTGTCACATATAGTAAGCTACCAATCATTGACCTATATTGCCTCTGGTTTGTAGACTTTGAATCATCATCTTTGCTCAACTTGCAACTGGTTTGCATAGGAGTGGTAACCGGTTTGCAATCTTTCATTCCAAACTTCTTTAGCATTTCTCTGATATACTTAGTTTGAGAAATAAAAATTTCTTGGTTGCTTTGACATATATGAAGACCCATAAAGAAGGATAGTTCTCCAAGTAATGACATTTCAAATTCATTCTGCATATCCTTTGCAAATTTCTGGCTTAACCTATCATCAACATAAACTTCAATTAATAAAATACTATCTTGAGTTACCTTGATGTATAGCTTGTTGTCTGCACTTCCTTTTCTTAACCCTTCCTATTGTAGATATTTATCCAGTCTAGAGTAACCTACTCTAGGAGCCTGTTTTATACCATACAAGGCCTTCTTCAATTTACACATATAATCTGCGTTCTCTGACAACTGAAATCCTTCTGGTTGTTTGATGTAGACTTCGTCTTCAAGTTCCCCATTCATAAAATTTTATTTTACGTCCATCTGATACACTTTAATATTATTGGAGCATGCATAAGCTAAAATAAATTGGTTTGCTTCCATTCTGGAAACTGGGGAAAATGTCTCTTCAAAGTCAATTCCTTCAACCTATGTGTATCCTTTACATACCAATCTATCTTTTTTCCTTGTGACATGTTCATCTTCATTCAATTTATTTATGAATACCCACTTTGTACCAATCACATTCTTATTCTTTGGTCTTGGAACCAATTCCCAAGTGTCATTATTCTTTATTTGATATAATTCTTCATCCATGGTCTTATTCCAGAATTCATCCTTCCTAGCCTCTTCAAAACTATTTGGTTCAATCGTAGATAGGAGTGCTAGGTGCATTTGTTCTAGTAAACAAATTCTTCTTCTAGTATCAACTCCTGCATCCTTGTTTCCAATAATATGATATGAAGCATGATTCTTATGTACTAGTTTGCTAGGTTTCTTTGGAGGCACTTGTTGAACTTGCTCTTCTACTTTTGTCTGATCATGTTCATCTTCCCCTTCTACTTCTTCTTCATCTTCTGCTTCTTCTTCGTAAAGTTGTTCCATTGATTCATTTTCTTCTTCCTTTAATTCTCGTCCACCTGTTTCATCAATTGTTACATTGATGCTTTCCACAACTTTGTTCAACCTTAGATTGTAAGACTTGTATTCTTTCCTTGTACTTGAGTAACCAACAACTACTCCTTTGTCCACACAAGAGTCAAATTTTCCCATTCTACCATCTTCTCTTTTAATGTAGCATTTGCTTCCAAATATCTGAAGTGCTTCACATTTGTTGGTCTTCCTTTCCATAGCTCATAGGGAGTTTTTTTATTGTTGTTTTTGAGCATTACTCTATTTTTAATGTGAATTGTTGTATGCATTGCATGTGTCCAAAAAATAACTGTCAATTTGGAATCCATTAGCGTTGTTTGAGCCATTTCCTATATTGTTCTGTTCTTTCTTTCAACAACTCCATTATGTTGAGGTGTCCTAGAAACAAAGAATTTCCTTTTTATTCCATGCTTGTTGCAGTAGTCCATAAACTCCTTTGAAGTGAACTCTCCTCCATTATCATATCTTAAACATTTGGTTTTTGAATCCATTTCATTTTCAACCATCTTCTTGTAGACCTTGAAGTTTTCAAAAGATTCTGACTTATTCGTGAGAAATCAAACTGTAGTCATTCTTGTATAATCATCAACTAATAACATAATTTATTTTTCACCTTTGAAACCCTTTGTTGTAGTTGTTCCAACTAGATAAGTATGCACAATTTACAGTGGTCTTTTTGTTGAATATTCCTTTTATTTGAACATGGTCTTTGTTTTCTTTCCTTGTTGACAATGCTTGCATAAAGTCTTGGTTGGTTTCGTGATCTAGGTAATTTCTCTAACTACTTCCTTTCTACTGACTTTGACAAGGTTATCAAAGTGTATGTGACCCATTATTTTGTGCTATATCCAACTTTTATCTTCCTTTCCTAGACAACACTTTTCATTTCCAATTTCACTTAATACATATATGTTGCTTGAATTTCTTGCAGCTATTGCAATCAATTTTCCTAAACCTTCTTTTCATATCTCACACTTTTGTGAATCGAAAGTAATTTTATGACCTTGGTCACAGATTTGACTTATAGTTAGAAGATTATGTTTCATATCTTCTACTAGTAGAACATTTTCTTCCTTGGTATTCTTGTTTCCAATTCTGACTGTGCCTTTTCCAATGATTTTAGTTGAATCATCATTTCCGAAGGAGGCTGATCCATATCTTTCCTTTCTTAATGTAAGAAGCATGTCTTTATCACTTGTCATGTGTTTTGAAGAACCACTATCAACATACCAACCACATTTCTTCTACTTAGCTTGTAGAGAAAGTGTGAATTCTTCATTGCTATACTGATTCTGCTTTATTATCCATGTTCTTTTATGAGGTTCCTATATGTCATTGTTATTGTTTTGTTGTGGTTCTCTAGGAGGGACTTTCATTCTACAATCTTTGGCCATGTTTCTAAAGTTGTTGCACTTGTAGCATTCCACTTAAGTGCTCAATGATTCAAACCTGTTGTAGTTTCTTCTCTGTGTTTCAATAGGCCTTCTTGGATAACCATTTTGTGTATGACTTTCAAATTTGTTTATGTTCCTCCTATTATCTCTGCAATTTACAGCTTTATGTCCAAAATTATTGCATGCATAACATAAACAAAAAAACATATTTTGATACCTGGGAGTTGAAGATCTTCTGAAAGGAGATAATTTTATGAATCCTTCTTCTTATTGAGGCCTGTTTATTTTTGTCGGTCGTTGATTATGAAATATGAATCTTCTTAGTGGAGGAGTTTCCCTGTAATCTTCCTTGTAGGTCTTCCTATTCTCTTTGATTGTTTCTGCATAATTTTTGGGTATGTTTCTTGTTCTATTGCTTTGGAGCTTGATCCCTTTTATGTCTGATTGTATCCAAGTTTGGACTTGTCATGATAAGGCTTTTGACTGCTGATAATGTCATCCAAAACTTTTGAGATGTTCTGCATTT
This sequence comes from Picea abies, assembly GCA_900067695.1. Classification (NCBI taxonomy): domain Eukaryota; kingdom Viridiplantae; phylum Streptophyta; class Pinopsida; order Pinales; family Pinaceae; genus Picea; species Picea abies. Next base: position 7,592 of record CBVK0100673356.1, read on the forward strand.
TTTTCTTTTGAAGATCCTTTCTCAATGTGACAAACTTTGCTTCCAAATTTCCAATGATCATGTCTCTTTCTTCTAACTATTCTTTGAGTGCTTCTTCAATTATTTTATCTTCATATATTTGAACCTTCAATTTCGTGATCATTTTTTCTAGTTCCCAAGTGTCTTCTTTCTTGTCTAGTTCTGCTTGTAGCTTCTTGTTTTTCTTCTTTTCTCTTCTTATAACTTATATGGCACTCAACAATTTGTCTTGGTAGTCAACTTTTTCCTCTTCATATTCTTCTTCAATGTCTTCTTTATCAAAGTATTCTATTTCCATGAATAGAACTCTTTCTTTCTCACTATCATTGACTTCATCTTCATTTGATGAGGAGATGTCTTATTTGGTGCATAAATTTGTCTTCAAAGCTTTCTTTTTGGTTCTTTTGCCTTTATATGTTTGTTTTATATTTGAGTAATCTTCATCATTCCTGTTATTTTTCTTATAAGGAAATTTGTTAGCAAAATGACTAATACCATCACAATTAAAACAAGTCAATGGAAGCTTACCTTTATATCTGTCGTTGGTTCCCTTGTTCAATCTTCTGACAAAGTTGGCCACTTCTTCTTCATTATCTTCTGAGAATTCATTGTTGTTGCTATGTTCCTTTTTCTTTGACCTTTTGGATGCTTTGAAAGCTACTTCTTTTATATCTGGATTTTCTTGTTCAGTTCTCATTTCATATGCTATGAAGATTCCATGTAGTTAGTCCATGCTTATTGAGTCTAGATCTACTCTATCTTCTAGTGTTGATATCATAGGATCAAATCTCATAGGAAGAGATCTTGGTACCTTTTGAACAATTACAAATTCTTCAATTTCTTCTCCCAATCATATGATTGCATTCATTGTTTCATTGACTCATAATAAGTAAGCTACAATATTCTCATCTTCCTTCATCTTTAGTTGTTCGAATTGAACTCTGTAATTTTGAAGCTTTGATGCTTTGACTTTTGAATCTCCTTCATAAATATTTTGATGTTTGTCCCAAATATCTTTAGCGGATTTATAATGTACAACTTTGGTATATATTGATTCACCAAGACCATTCATAAGTGCATTTGTGGCTTTGGAATTATTTTGACTGAGTTTCATTGCTTTTTCACTTGTTGGCGGAACTGTTGGTTCTTTGTATCCATCTACTACTGATTGCAAAATTTCAAATCCTTGTGCCTGTATATATGTTTTCATCCTTCTACTCTAGAATGCATACTTCTATCCGTCAAACTGTGGTATTTCATTTTTACACATGTTTTTTCTCTCCATGATCTACCTTTTAGTGGTTAAACTGATTTATGAAGGAACCTGCTCTGATACCAATTGTTGGATTACTGAGAGGGGGGTGAATCAATAATAGAGAAATTTAATCATTTTTAACCTTAAAATGCAAGTGTTATATCAATGTAGAATAAACAATGAACAAATGAACAATCATACACATACACAGTACACCATTGTTTTTACATGGAAACCCAAAGTGGGAGAAAACCACATAATGTTTTTTCTTATATGTCTTTAAGAATTACATTCATTGGAAGCACCAACTTCCATTTTTTTCCAGCTGCAAATAGAAGGAGGCTCCAACCCCCTAGCTTCTCAGGCTACAACCAGAAAGAGGCTACAACCCCCTATGTTCTTTGACTACAACCGGAAGGTGGCTACAACCACCTATCCTTGCCCCTTCCAACTACCCTGAAATATAAGTAGAATGATGGAACCACTGTCACACTATCACTGTGATATATACTGCTATAAACATGTACCAATAAACCTGCACCAAATGACCTGTAACAACCTATACCAAACAACCTATAGTCAACATGTACCATAAACAAGTGCATCAACCATGCACCAAACTATACCTAAACCTATACCATCAATGAGTGCATCAACCATGCACCAAATATATACCAATCATGCATCAAATACACATAAAGTATGACTCATCAAGATGTACCAACATCATCAACTATACATCTCATGTATGTGCCAACTCATCAACTACTTGTCTCAACCATGTATCCAACATGTACCTCAACCAAAAGACCTCATCAATTTCATCATCAAAATGTGATTTGTAACTTTGTAATAGACCTGGTGTATATGATCACATACCTGCAAACCTTCCTTAACTTTAACAACAACAGACTAGTGTTTTCATCAAGATTTACTTTAGTCTCACATGACTAATTTTGGATTAGTCAACAACCCTAACTTGAAATAATCATAACTATGAACCTGTAATGAATAAAGATATGAAAATAGTACACAATGTTATTCAGTGTCTTTTATGCAATTCCTCCAAGTTTCACTACTTGGAACCTTTCAAAAAATGAGTTATAGAAAAACTGACATACCTTGTTGAATTCTGGCTTATTCTAGAGAGATAAATTACAAAGCATGACCCGCATGGAATATTTGTTGTATGGATCTGAACATGGTACACATAATATTATAGACTGTACTATAACCAATACATTTGGTATTACTAAATTTGGATATGTTATGAATAAGTTATGACATTTTTACCCGAAACACCTGTTTTAGACTAGTTCCAGGACTAGCCACAAACCCTATTTTCCACGGAGTATAACTCCAAAAATACAATGACCCACAAGATTAAATTTTTATCACAACTACTTGGATATTCTTCCTCAATGGCCTCCAAATTTTGCGGTCTAATTCATTCTAGAAAAAAAATTATTGCGAAAATGGTGAGATGACCTGTAAATAACATACCTTAGAAAGCATCATCAAAAGAATTTATCCTCTCTTGAATTTTGGCCTTCTTTGCTTCACCTTCCCTCTGAAATTCACCTTAGATATCCTTTGGTTACCTCAGTCACTTGTATATATTCAATATGCTCAAGTGTAATTAAATGAGAGACCATTTCCTCTTATTTATACGTTTATGTAGCTTCCTCAAGGGGTTACCTTATAACCATCTTAAACCACTTTCATTATTTTAGGGCCAACCCACTTCTAACCATTTGTCCACTTAGTAATTTCTCCATTAAATTTATTATTTAAATAATTTCTTTTGTATCCATTTTGACTTATAGTACACTCATCACTTCACTTTATTATTTAAATAATTTCTTCTTTTCAACCACTTTGACTACTTTGACCTTTTGGGGCTTCTAGATGACTCA
>CBVK0100673360.1:0-11985 GCA_900067695.1 Picea abies
AAAACAAGGGAAATTATAATAATTAACAACATTAATCTTGTTAAACATATAAACTTCAAAAGTGTGGGAAAATACGACAATAGGCATAATAAATGGGTGTGAGGATAGGGTGAAATGGTTAAAAAGAGACCAATTGATGATGTAAAATATGTCAAATTGGAGAGCCAACACTACCAGTGAAGGCCAACAAATTTGTTGGGCCACTTGTGTCAAGGCTATCTCATCTATTAGAATTGAGATGAGAGGTTTGTTGGAGAAAACTTTGTTTTATTGTGATCTTGCAAAAAAATGATTGTGACAAGACACATCAGGTTGCATTACGGTCTTTAGAATGATATTTCTTACCAATTTTTTGAAAAACATCCACAACGTTTCTAACAATATGGTGACTTGTTTTAGTACACAAATAAATTTTTTATGAGAACTATGTATTCTGTGCTAGTTTTATCATTAGATATTATTTTATCAAGACGAAATACCATTTGGGACCCGCTCAATGGAAAATGTTTCCATAACATTTGTAAAGTTAAAGGAGGAAAATGCCTTAAATTGATGAAACAAGGCTAAATTCTACAAAATGAGCTTAAGGTGGGCCACTGGGAGCTTAAAATACACATACACGAGGTCACGTGCTAATATGATGGATTACACTAGTGAACAAATGTTGTGACTAAGGGATAAGTGTCAACATTTTAGCATGTGCCATTGAAGGGAACAAGATCAAAAACTCATATTTGAGCTCATTTCATCCCTCGAGATCAACAATATAGAACACATATCACATTCATAACCCTCTCAACCTTTAATGATATGTGGGTATGTGAGGGGAGGTTTGAAGGAGAGATACATAGATATCATTTATTGGTTTTGCATGGCCTTTAGCTATGGGAAAACCACTTGTTTGGCCATGCGATACCACCAATGGTTTCCTATAAACCACGTGACCATTGGGTGTGCACTCAATGCCTGGTTGGAAGATGATGTGGACTAGTCATGAATGCCCAAGCTCCCACCTGCACATGATGTGCCTAGACATGTGATGAAAGACCATTTCCTAGTCATATGAATCCATGCAATCTCCTGGAAATGATTGTTGCTGATAGGAAGACATATGGACCAACCACACAACTTCAACCCTGACATTGATGCCATCTAGATCAATAGTGACCTGACATGTGTCCATCGTACAGTGATGAGGACATCCAAATTTCCACTTTTTTCTCAAAGTTTGAAGCAATGGATAATATGAAAGTGATATGTGTCCACAAATCATTTCAAAAAAATGATAAGGCTAGATCTCAATGAATTTGGTCACGTGAGAAAGGTTGTTGAAAACAATCATTCTATCACTTTGCATGTCTGATCAACATAATATATAGGAAATCATTAGTAATCATTACTTTCTCAGGAACTCCTGGCAAGTATCGAAATCATTGGCCTTGTCTCGTGTGCTATAATATATGATTTTCAGTACGATGGTTATATTTAATCAATCATGGGTTATGCCAGCAAGAGTTCTTGTATCACATCACAATTATATAACAGTGATCCATAGGCCATGTTACAAACATTTATAAGCATCTCCTTTTTATTGGATGCCTCTTTTTGAGCTTTTCTTTGATTGATGGTGATCCGCCTAAAGAGGGTTCTTGTTGTTGGCTTAGAAATAGCAACAACAAAGGGGAGGGAATATTTTATTGTTGTTGTTGGCTTATAAATAGCAGTAGCATGACACCCTATAATTCATCCTAAGGAAAAACTATATTTTTTTGCCAACATCTAGTCGAAACATATGACAAAGGCCCCATAGGATGGATCGATGTCGTGCTACACATCGATGTTATTTTGGCTGAGAGGAAACAACTAGTTTTTCCTTCAACAAACAAAAAACCTCACAGTTGTAGAATCAGAAGGCATCCAACACAAAAAATCTATCCTATGGAATTGTTTGAATGAGATGATCCAAACTAAACATTATTGGTGGGGTAAAATCCTTCAATCAAAGAACCTTTTACCATAGTAAAGGTGATTGTTTCACTTTAGCAGGAATTTCTACTTGGAAGATAAATAATTTTAATAGTTATAAAAGAAGTATCAAGAAATTTTTAGGTGGTTTAAAGAAACAAGAAGTGGTTTTATTAAAAAGGAGGAGCTATAAATAATCCATCAAGTTCCTTAGCTCAATATTAGCAAACAAAGAGATGAAGAGTGTCCAAACTTAAAATTCAAGAGATTAATTCACCTCCAGCAAAAAGACAGATTATGAAAGGGTAGCTATGAGGCTGATAGGATTCAACTATTTTCTATTGTATTAGGTTGTAATTCCCACCTATCATTATTCTCCATTGTAACTAGTCTACCTTTTATCTCTATAATGTGCTATGATTATTGATAAAATATTTCAACAACAATTTTGGCCCATATGTGTTGTAAATATGTATGGATTCCTTGATGAATGAGATTGATTTCGATTTCCTACCAATCTTGGTTCATATATTATTTGAAGTATTCATTATAATGCAGAGTTGTTGTTATGTGGATGTATTGAGAAACAAGTTGTCTGAAATGCATGTAATTCAAGTTAGAATGCGCAAATTGTGGTAACTTCTAAATTCTCGAATGCTCAATACGTTCTTCTGCACCCAGGCCTGATAAGATTTATCTTATTTGGATACCTTACCTGCACTCTTCTCTTTCCACACAACCATATGTTCAGTTTCCCTCAAAATTCTAGTACACAGACGATAAGTTTCCCCTATTAATCAAAGGAATGCGTGATCTTTCTATCTAGAATTTTTAAAGTGCTATGAGGAGTGAGTATTTATGTGTACCACCCTTTATAAAGAAAGGTATCCTTAAAACTCTCTTATGAATTTTTTATCGAAGGATCCTTGACATCATTCCTCTAAAAAAATAGGAATGTCTCAAGGACTAACAACTTGTTTCTAAATTTTTGACTATTTAAATGCCTAAAATTCTCATAATAATGGTCAAACTTCTATATTTTAACAAATCCAAAAATAATTGACATTTAGCGACATCATATTTTTGTTCAAAATATTCTTTAATGATTTTATTGTAATTATAATGAATGGTCAAGTTAGTTGACTTACCTTCAAGTGATGCTATACCACTTTCATCCGTCGGAATGTGTTTAGGAATTCTTTATTGCACACTACTCAATCTAGGTAGGGATGATGAACTCATATTTCAACACTCTTGACCTCCCTACTATGGATTTAACAACATAGTATCTCTTTCTCCTTCAATCATTGGAAGATCAATTATGGGAGGAGAGTGGGCATGCCCATGACTAGTTTGTAGAATGTTTAACTGTCTAATGAGAGTTTGCACCACAATAACTTCTTGACCAGAAGGTTGTGCACCAATTGCCTCTCTAATTTCATCCAACGTATAATTAGCTCCAAGAAAATCCTTCATCATTTGGTCATCCAAAACAACTTCTCTTGATGAGATAGTGATTGGAGGTTCATTAGAAGTTTGAACTAGATTGGTCTCTACTAAAATATCATGCTTTTCTTGTGTTGATGGGGGAGAAATGAAAATTGCATCTATTTTTCTAGAAATTGGTTTTCCCTTTGATGAAAGTCTGTATTTTGACATACCTAACCTTACATTTTCTCTTTCTTCATTTACCTTTTGAATGTGTTTTTATTTCCTCAAATAAATTCTACCTCGATTCCATAGGTTCTTCATGTTTAAAGAGAACAATTGCCTTCCAAGCACACCACAATAAGTTTTATTTCCACTAACAATTGTCTTCCAATTACACAAATTTGTCTACCAATTACATAAGAACACACAAGTTTGATTTCCACTGACAATTGTCTTCTAGTTAAATACTTTTTTCTACAAATTACAAAAAAAGACACAATTTTTCTTTTCAATTGACAATTGTATTCCAATTACACAAATTTGTCTTGGTATTACACAAGAATATATAAGCAATATTTACATAGAAAAACTTCTTTCAATTGAACAAATTTGTCTACCAAATACACAAAAAGACAAAAGTTTTCATTCCACTAACAATTATCCTCCAATTGAAAAAAATTGTCTACCAATTAAACAATAAGACACTAGTTTTCTTTCCACAAACAATTGTCTTACAATTGCACAAACTTGTTGACCAATTACACAAGAAGACACAAGTTTTCTTTCCAGAAGACAAAAATAAAAAAAATATGTTTGTTGTTGCTATTTCTGCATGTTTATGTCACACTAGTTTGCGTTTTTGGGACATATGATGTTGAGGAGTGTGCTTGGCACATTTACCTACCTAGTGGGAATGTGTGCACGTTCATGTTGGGAAAGGATGTGTGCCAAACACACTCAACCTCATTTATTTCTAATCCCATGAGTGTGTGTGCGCTCTTAATGCATCATATAAAACATTTATCGTAGCCTAAATAACTTTATTAATAAATATGTATAGGTATTTGGGGAAAACTAGGACCTAAGCATTTAATATTGAAATTGTTTTGAAACATAGAGTAGTGGTTAGAGCACCACTATGGAGGCTCAAGGTTTTTGGGGCCTTTAACAACATGTATATACATAGTGCACTTAGGTCTCAAGTGTGTAGGGGGTTAAGGGTAAGGTGTAGGTTATTCCTAGGATTAAATGGAGCTAAGAGGGTCTAGGTCATAGTCTAGTTCTAGGTCTAGGTCATGGTCTAGGTCATGGTCATGTTGATGTTCATGGACATCATATAGGTATAGGTCATCGTCTAGGTCTAGTTCATGGTCTAGTTCATGGTCATGGTCATGGTCATGGGTCATGGTCATGTTCATGGAAATGATATAGGTATAGTTCATCGTCTAGGTCATCATATATGATCATGGTCATGGTCATGGTAATTTGTCTTGGTCTAGGTCATGGTCATGGTCATCATATAAGTCTAGGTCATGTTCTAGGCCATGGTCATGGTCATCTTATAGGTTTAGGTCATGGTCTAGGTCTAGATCTAGGTATTTCCATACCTTTCCATGTCTAGGTCTAGGTCTATATATTGCCATCTCTAGGTGAAGGCCGTGTCTTTTCTTGTGGTGTACCAAAATTTCTATAGTGTGTGAGATTTTGAGAGGGTGAGACATGAAGACTTAGTGGGGGGGTAGCAAGAGTGTGTATGAGAGTGTGAGAGACAGAGAGAGGAATATGAAGAGGGGTGGTAGTGAGAGAGGAATACAGAGAGTGTGAGAGAAGGAGAGATTAAGATAAAGACAATTTATGAGAGTGAGGGAGAGGCCGGAGATAGAGAGAAGGGTAGATAAAGGGAATGGGGGACGATAGAGGAAAATAAATAAATGGAAGGAGAGAGAGGGAGTGTTAGATGCAAGAGAGAGAGAGAGAGAGAGGTGGGAGAGAGATGTTATATGTAGGAGGGAGAGAGAGAGAGAGAGAGAGAGGGTGAGATATGGTGTGAGATTGTGAGAGGGAGAGAGAGGGAGACAAAGAGGGGGGGTAGAGACGAAGTGTCTAAGAGTGCGAGAGGGAGGGAGAGGGTGACATGAAGGGGGGGTATATATATAGAGAGAGGGAAAGGGAGTTAAAGATAAGTAAAGAGAGAAAAGGGGGAGAGAGGAAGACAAAGAGAGTGTGTTATAGTGAGGGAGAGGGAGATAGAGAGGGGGGTAGAGAGAAAGAGAGGGAGGGAGAACAAGGGGTAGAGAGAAAGAAGGGGGGAATGTAGAGAGAGAGAGAGATTTTTTGAGAGTTTGAGAGGGATGGAGAGAGAAAAAAAGAGAGTGGGTAGAGAGAGAGTTATAGGAAGGGGGGGAGAGTGTTATGCATTTGTTTATGTTATATTGAGTAGAAACAAGAATGTCACAAAATATACCAATGGAACAACATAATATAGAGAATAACACACCAAAATAATACCTTTATTGAAATGGGAGAAAAATATAGAGAATAACACACCAAAATAATACCTTTATTGAAATGGGAGAAATGTTCACTTTCCTCTTTGAGGGGAAAACATCCAACAAAGTAGCTCTCTATTAAAATAATTATCGATAAAAATAATTCTAATGCCCTTGATTCCTATTTATACTAAATCTATCTCCCAAAAGAACAATCTAGAGGATGATGTTTCTAGAAGTGGAAGATTCTATTAGGTCTTCTTACATTTGACTTGTTCACCTTATTAACTAGGCCTTATTTATTAATATTGGCCTTTATTACATGGAAAATATATTATTCTACCTATGTGAGAGCATAGGGAGTTGAGGTCCCTAACATGTCCTCCCCCTTAAAAACATCATTTTCCTCAAGTCTTGAGATGAGGAAATTGTTGCAGAATGGTAGCCAGCTCCTAGGTGGCATATTTTGGTTGTGTGTCCTTCCACTCAGCTAAAACTTCCTTGATGGTGTGATAGAAAAGACAACGTTCTCTCTGGTCCAATATTTCTTTTGGATGCAACCAAATGGAACTTTATTCATCCAACTTAGGTAGAATGGTATGAGTCTAGAACCTAATGTCGAGCACTTTCTTTAAGAAAGAAACATGAAAAAAATGATGGAGCTTAGAGTGACTAGGAAACTCTAACTCGTAGGCCAGTGTCCATACTCTCTTGAGAATACGATAAGGACCATAAAATTTGGGAGAAAGTTTCTAACAGTGCTAGCATTTGAGTTATTTTTTCTTATAAGGTTGTACAGAAAGAAACACTTGGTCCCCTTCACCAAGTTTACGTTCACAATGGCCTTGATCTGTTGTTGTTTCATGCGATTCTGAGCTAGGACCAAATTTTCTTGGATAGTATAGAGAATTTCCATGCAGAATGTAAGATTTTGATACACCTATTGAACCTTGGAGACACTGGGCATGTATTATAGAAGTGAGGGTGGCTTTTATCCATAGATTTCTTCGAAGGGAGTCATGCGAGTGGTAGTATGGTAAGAGGTGTTGTACAACTATTCAATTATTTTTATCCATTGAACCCACTCATTTTGTCTGTCAGTCACAAGACACCTCAATTAGGTTTCCAAACACTTGTTGGCCACTTCATTTTGGCCATCAGTATGAGGATGATATGTTTTGAAGATATGCAATTGGGTTCCCTAGATTCTAAACAATTATTTCCAAAAAGTGCTCATAAAAGTTTGATCATGGTCAGAAACAATATAATGAGACATGCCATGGAGTTTGAAGATATTATCCATAAAAAAATGAGCCATGGTGGATGTTGTGAATGGGTGTTGAAGAGAACATGAATGAGCATATTTGGAAAGATGATCAAATATTTCAATGCTATATGAATTATTTCCTGATATAGGTAAGCCAATAATGAATTCCATAGCACATGGTCTTCACTTAGCGGTCTTGTGACATAGCACCTCCATTCAAGGGATATTAAAGAATAACCCTAATTTCACTAGATATTGATAAATACCTCCAAAAAAAAATTTGTTGAACCCCCATCCCAATACATATTCCCAATCAAATAAACCCCTATTTTTACTAGATACCCCTTTTTGTACCCCCCAATACCTATAAACACCTCGATACCCGCATCCCCCCCGTAATACCTACAATATATCGACTTTATTTTTCACAATTAAAAAACCCCCTTTATTAATGCACATAATAAGATATTGTTCAACAACGTGAATCCCTCGTGTTCCATAGAAATATTTTTCCAACTAGTACGTGAAATTAGAAGTGGTTGGAGTGTTCCCGAAGATTTTAGTATCTCACCCTTATTGCGTAGATAGGTATCACATTCAACCACAACGGTGCATATTTATTGTTTCATAACCTCCCAAAAAAACAATGTTTGACCCATTTATAGGTTTTGGTAAAACTAGAATGCCCAGTTGTAGGTGAAGCATGAAACTCAGAGAGCATGGTGGGTTTAAGATTCGACTGTTTTCTTAAATACATATGACCTTTATAACAAATCTTGTCATGGTGCCATGAGTACCTTGGAGAAGCTTGAGGATCCTATTGTAGTGTTTGGATAAATATGGAAAGTTTGGGGTCTTGTAACCATTCCTGGAAAACCTCTTGAAGCCATTCTGTGATAATGAATGAGAGGGGAAAAGGTGACCCATTGTCTTCATATTTCCTTGCAAGAGAATCAACCACCACATTTTATTTTCCTTTTTTGTAGAGGATATCATAGTTATATCCAAACAACTTGGTTACCCATTTTTGTTTCCTCTAGGAAGAAAATTGTTCCATAAAATACTTGAGGCTTTGATGATCAGTTTTAATTTGGAAGCGTTGCCCCAAAAGATAAGGAAGACAAAGATCCACAACATGCATAATCTACAACATTTCCTTTTCATAGGTGGATTGGTGCACATGGAGCTCATACAATTGTTTGTTGGTGAAATCCAAAGGTCGACCATCTTGCATGAGGAAAACCCCAATTTCTTTCCCTAAGGTGTCACATTCCAGTGAAAAGGTCTTTTTGAAGTTCGAGAGAGACAGGACATGAGTAGTGCACATAGACACTTTCGAATCTTGGAAGGAATGGTCGATTGTAAAAGTCCAACTAAAATATTTAGTTTTAAGGAGTGTTGTGAGTGGAGCTACAATTTTCCCATAATTATGAACAAACTTGCGATAATATCCTATCAAACCTAGGAAGCCACACAAAATTTTAAAAGTTTTTGGGCACGGCCAATCCTACATAGCTTCAGTTTTCTTCAAATCCACCTTGACACCATCCTTGATGACAATATGTCCCAGCTACTCAACTTCAAATGCTCCAAAATGAAATTTATATTTATTAATAAAAAGTTTGTTCTGAGATAGTAGATACAAAACTTGATCCACATGGGTAAGATGGACTTGACAAGTTTTTCTATAGATGAGAATATCATCAAAGAAAACCAAGACAACATGGTGGAGGAAAGGATGGAATACATGATTCATGAGACTTTAAAAAGTGGAGGGACAATTACAGAGGCCAAATGGCCTAACCAAGAACTCATAGTGACCCTCATGAGTTATGAATGCAATCTTCAGAATGCCTTCTTATTTCATATAGATCTAGTGCTAGCTACAATGGATATCAAGTTTGGTAAAATACTAAGAACCACTCAATTCATCCAAAATGTTATCAATGACAGGAATGGGAAATTTTTCTTTGATTATGAGTTTTTTGAGGGTGTGAAAATCATGACACATGCACCAAGTACCTTATTTCTTGAGTACCATGACTAATGGAGAAGAATAGGGGTTAGTACGGCGGATGACACCGGATTCTAGAAAATATTGAAAAAACTTCTCAATTTAATTATTTTGGGTGAAGGGATGATGATAACGACGAAAATTTAGGGGAAGAATGCCTGAAAATAGAGGAATGGAATGATCACAGACACCATGAGAAGGAGGAAGTCCCTGGGGGGTTTGAAACACAACTTGGTGTTGGGAGAGGATAGATTGGAGGTTGGGATGGAAATAGGGTGTTTAAACCTCTTGAATAGAATGAAGTTGGGAAATAATGCCAGAATGACCTTTTATGAGTATTTTTTCCATTCGGTGGGAACTGATGATCTCTGGTGAACCCATAATGATAACTTGGAATTGGTATTGTTGGCCCTCCTACTCGAATTGAACGATGATAGGGATAAGAGTGCGTAAACATTCATCACCAATTACAATGTCACAACCTCCCATGTCAATAGAAAAGATATGATATTTTAGGTGGTACTGACCAATTTGTAGGCATACATTTTCACAACGCCCTCCACATTTCATGGAACCCCCATTGGAAATCATGATTTGGAAATTATTAATTGGATGGACATAGTAATTGACTTCTTGGGAAATGTGAAGATGAATAGAATTATGAGTGATTCTACTGTCAACCAAAATGATGACTTTCTGGTTCTTAATGTAGCAATTTAACTTGAGGGTTTGGGGAGAAGAGAAGCCAGTGATTTCATTCAGGGAAATCAATGGTTCAACTTCCTATAGATCAAAGGGAGAATTAATATTAGCTGGTGGGGGTAGCTCAGGTATAGGGGAAGCATCTTTCCCTTCTTCAGAAACATCCTCAGACATAGCCAAAAACGACTTTTGTTCCTTACACTTGTGCCCTGAAAAATACTTTTCATCACATTTATAACAAAGACCCTTAAGTTGGTGTTCATCCATTTCATTCAGAGTCAATTTATGGATCTTGAGGGGAGTGGAAGGATGGGTTGGAAGGGTGGGTTTAGGGAGAGGAATAAAGGGTGTTTTTCTAGTTTGGGATGAGACTACATGTTTTTCTTCCTTGTCCCATTTAGTAGCTTCCAACCAAGTCTAGGGGTGATACATGCGAACATGGGAACATATTTCATTATTGAGGCCACTGATAAATCATTCCCTAAAAAAATCATTTGTCATGCCCTCCATTCTAAAATCCAATTGCTCAAAGGAAGCTATAAACTCTTCAACTAGGCCAGTTTGTTTCAACTCGGTCAAACAACCTAAATGATGGGTGTCGGTGTCAAAGAAGTCATAAATCCCTGCAACAAACAAAGTCCAAGCTAAATACCCTTCGATTTCCTTTTTACATCACTACCACCATTGCCAAGGTTTAGGATCCAAATGAAGAACACCATAACAGAGTTTGGCCAACTCATTGGTAATGTCATGTAACAAGTAGTATTCCATTTGGGTGGCCTAGTCCATGGGATCCGAGACATCAAATTTGATCACATCTTTCAAGAAATGAAAGATACTTCGACACTAATCCTAGTAGAAGAGAAGAATAATGAGACAACAAGAGAGTATGATTCTCAAAGGAATGATGGTTTTCTTGGTTAATGGTTTCCAAGGTAAAATATAGGTGTGTTGTGTGATTGATTGTTTCATATGCTTTCTTTATTAAATTCTTCCGGGATTTTGTTACAGTCGAATCCAAGTCGATTTTACCAGTTGGCCTTCATTCGATATCTATTCGGTCATCTTATGCCCGCACTTTGAACTCTTTTTGGTTGAATTGTCGTCAATATCTTTGACTTTGAATTTACCTAATCGATTCTCTCGACCTTCAACGTGTTGTCAATCTACCTCGACTTCGACCTGTTGTCGATCCAATTCAACTTCGACTTGCTATTGATCTACCTCGACTTTGACCATCATTCGATTCACCTAGACTATAATTTCACTCCAAAGAATATAACAACCCAACAACATCCACTCTAGGAAGACGTAGGTCACACTAAAAGTAATTAGACTGAAAATTCTAGGAATTGGTAGAAGTATGACCTTTAGAGTGCAAAAGTTGTTTAGATGAGGGAAGGCCTCCAAGAATATTTAATTTGGAAAAGAGTCAGACACAAAATGATTCAAGCTAGCATTCCATGTGGGCAGAGAGGTCCTTCATCATGTCCTGCTCATGTATTCCATTTTTCCATTTATGGTGGAATGGATAGAGGAATTGATGGTGGAAATATTGGCATTGATTTTCCAAAATTCCTTTTGGTTCGTGGAGAGATCATATTATAAGTAATTTAAGTGTGATTCAAGGTATTGGCTATGAGTGTGGGTCATGGTGAAAGGGGGACACTAGATGGGGGTGGGTGGGCCTACACAAAAAATGGGTTACAGGTGAAGGGTATCACTATGATCAGGGTGAAAAGGGGAATCCAGTGGGATAGGTCCCAAATAAGGGTGTCGGGAAGGGGGGTTACGACCAAAGGGAAAAAAATTTGAAAAAATGATAGGTATCATGGTGATCAGGAAAATATATTATTCTACCTACGTGAGGTGTTAGGGATGTTAGGTCCCTAAAAGAGAGAGAGGGAAGGGGGGAGAGACAGGGAAGGGGGGTAGAGAGAGGTAAAGGGATAAAAGGGTGAGAGTGGGGGAGATAAAGGAAGGGGGATACAAAATTATGAGGAGAGATGGGTAGATGTATGAGATAGAGAGAGAGGAGAGATAATGGGAGGGAGGAGGAGAGAGAGAGGGAGGAGGGGGTAGAGAGAGAGTGAGACAAAGAGTGAGAGGAAGGGGGG
>CBVK0100673378.1:0-10346 GCA_900067695.1 Picea abies
ACTCATAAACTCACTCCATCACCTTTGCCTGACATTCAGATCCATTCAAGTGAAGAGATGTTTTAAGCTTTCATGGTCCATTTTGAGCTCAAAGTTTCACCCCACAAGATAATGCCTCCAAATTTTCAGAGCTAGCATTACAATTGCCAACTCTAAATCATGAGTCACGTATAGCTCTTCGTGTTTCTTCAACTTCCTTGATGCATAAGCTATCACTCCTCTATCCTTCATTAGCATGGCCCCCAACCCTTGCTTCGACGCATCTGTGCAGATTGTGAAGTCCTTTTCCATATCCGACACTTGTAGAATTGGCACACTAGTTAGTAACCTCTTAAGCTCAATGAATGCACTATCACATTCTTCTGTCCATTCATACCTGACCCCATTGCATTGCAATGTGGTGATGGGTTTCTCTATTTTTGAGAATCCTTCCACAAATCTCCAATAATAACCTGCTAGCCCCATGAAGCTTCTCACCTCATGGGCATTTTTTGGCACTTGCCACTCCATAATGGCCTTTACCTTTTCCAGGTCAACATAGATTCCTTCACTGGAAATGATATGACCTAAATAGTGGATCTCTTTCTGGAAGAAGGAACACTTCGAAAACTTACCATACAATTTATTCTCTCTAAGGCAGGATAACACCACTTGTAAGTGTTCCTCATGTTCTATTTCACTCTTGGAATAGATGAGGATGTCATCTAGAAAGACTTGTACAAAATGGTCTAAGTACTTCCAGAATATGCTGATCATGAGGCTCATGAATACTGTTGGTGCATTGGTCAATCCGAAAGGTACTATGACAAACTCGTAATGTCCAAACTGAGTTCAAAAGGCATTTTTTGGGATATTTCCTTCCTTAATCCTTAACTGATGATACCCTGATCACAAATCGATCTTTGAGAATACCGTTGCTCCTTTCATATGATCAAAGAGGTCATCTATTTGCGGCATCGGGTACCTATTTTTCATTGTAGCAGGGTTCAATTCCCTATAATCTGTACACAATCATAAGGATCCATCCTTCTTCTTTACAAAAATTACTAGTGCACCCCAAGGTGAAACACTGGGCCTTATTAGCCATAAGTCCAGTAACGCTTTCAACTGCATTTGCAACTCACAAAGTTCTTGTGCTGTCATCCAATACAGAGTCTTGAAAATTGGTTCTGCACTAGGTTTTAGCTAATAGTAAAATCAAGCTCCCTCTCAGGAGGTAACCCTGGTAACTCATTCAGAAAAACATCCTTAAATTATGACAATATTGGGTACTGATCCAATTAGGGTCCCTTCCTTTCATTCATTGCTTCCACTACATATAGTCGACACCCTTGCCTCAAGCATTGTTTAACCTTCATAGTTGAGATAAAGCGTAATGACACCTTTCTCCATATACCCTGGATCTTTACTGGCCTTGCTTCGCCGTCAACACAAAGAACCCTTTTTGTGAAACAATCTACCAAAGCTCGATGAGCTTCTAACCAATCCATTCCAATGATTAGATCATACGCCCCGAGAGAAGTGACGTATACCTCCAACCTGGTAGTACACACTCCTAGTTCTACTATACAATTATCAATGCTAGGTCCAACCGCTTGTTTTTCCCCTGAAGCCATCTCGACTTGTTTAAAGTCATCATGCTTGTAGGCTGCCAACCCACTCTTTTCTAATGCTTAAGGTGAAATGAAACTATCTGTAGCACCAGAATCAAATAAAATCTTTACATCGATATGATTTAGCGTACCTGATGACTCCACCACCATGGATTGATGTTCGGCCTGGCAATTATTAACCGCTACGTAAATTTGGTGGCTGCTACTTGTTCTTCCCATCGGGGCCTTTCCTTCTCTATGCACAAATCCTAATTGTAACTCTAGGCAGTCACGTTGGTAATGGGGTCCTCCGCACCCTCAACAGGTAACATGAGATTGAACCTACGCACTGTTATGTGACTGTCTCTGAAATGAGTTCCTTCCCCTAGAACCCCTACCCCTACTAGTTGTTCCCTAAGATGGTCGTGGACTTGCCTGCATCGTTGGTGATGAACAAGATGCTACACTCGCTGCCATTGAAATCCCTGCGGCTACTATCCTTGGTGCAACTCTGTCACCATAGAGAGGTGGCCTTGAGCCCCCTTCCCTAGGAAATGTCCTAGGGGCCTTCTGTATGAATCCAGGATGATGGGGGAAGGTCGTTCTCATACCTTCGGTTAAGTTCATGTGTTCCTCCGCATAACGCACATTTTCCATAGCTTCCGCTACTAATGATGGTTTCCACATTGGCACCATAGCCCTTATCTTAGGGTTCAACCCATAGACAAAGCATTCTACTTGTCATTGGTCATTATCCATACATGAAACATACTTGACCAATTCCGTAAACCTAATCTCATATTCTTCTACAGTCCTGTTTCCCTGTACTAAGGCATGAAATGCTCCTACCTGTTGTTCCTCATAGTAAGCTGGCAGATATTTCCTTCGGAACCTCTCCTTGAAAAGTTCCCAAGATACGGTGTCAGGGGTAAGATGTAGTTGTCTTTCCAGGTTTCCCCACCAGTTCAAGGCACTGTCTCTTAACTGAAAAATTGTTATCTTCACCTTTGTGGATGCATATTCCCTTAAGGCAAAACACCTTGTCATGCCTTCCAACCATGCTTTCGTGTATTCCCTAGCACAACCCCCAACAAACTCCACAAGTTTGATCTTATGCAGTTCTCTAGTGATTTATTCGGGTGGAGGTCCTCCCCCTGAATCCCTCGATGCTTCTGGATTACCCATTCCATATGGTGGGGGTTCCACTTCGATCCCCACCTGTTGTCGCCCCTTTAAAGTGTCATTTATGGCCTCCAAAGAGCGTAGTATGAGAGCTAGTTTCGACAATGGTGGTGGCGGTGCTGGAGGTGCCTGCGATGATGCTCCTCTACCTCAATTCCCTCGAGTCCTAACCATCCTATATGATTTAACCTGCATCAACCAAAGTTGTCAGGGTGAGTTCAAGGACGTTTCACATTTGCACAACTTAACTAGAAAACAGGGTTAGGCGTAAGTTTATTTTTACTTGTCTATAAAAAAGCGTTACTCTCTTTAGGGGAGGTGGCTAGGTTAGAGATAAAGCTTCTAAGATTGATTTCTTCATCTAAGAAAATTATTGACTCCTCTCACCTCGTAGCTATCCTAACTTTGCGTCATACTCGCCAATTCCTCTAACTTACCCTCCTAGCGCGCATGAAGCCCCCTCCTACTTATCTTGTTCTAAGTCCTTATACTTTGCATTTACAACTAATTAAGGTTACTTCCAACCTAATGTCGATGAAATGAGTCTAAGGTTATCCTTCAATGCTTGACTCATGAGCTTTCCTTGGCGCGTTGTACATATGCGTTGAATTGTGTGTCTCGGTGGCTACAAGTGTGAGTCTTGAGGATTGTAGAGTGGCTTTCAGGCATTGGAGATTAGAACTTGGCTTTGACTAGTGGAATGGAATGGAGGGACTTGGTTCTTGGCTCAGTGGTTGAGGGCATGAAACTCAGTGTTTGGTTAACATGGATAATTGGAGATTATACTTCGAGATAGTTTTTTTTTATGACTATTAATTTATTTATGTATAAGAATTTATTTTATAAGAAACAATTGTGTGGCATGTTGGTTGTTTGGACTTGACAAGACTTTGGATGTAGGTGGAGGTCCGCGGTTCGAATCCCACAGACTCCATAATTTAATCTAACCCAAATTTAATCTAATCCGATATAAATTTTATTCGAATCATATGTTATGTTAATTACACTTTTTAATTAATTAATTAATCCTTCTTATTAATCATTTAATCGTTTAATTAATTAATCCTTCTTATTAATATTTTAATCATTTAATTAATTAACCACTAGTCATTTAATCCACTAATCAATATTTAATTAATATTATTAATGCTTGTAATAAAGTTAAAATTTAATTATTATTTTTTTTTTTAAAATTGGAATTAATCATTCCAAAATTTAAAATACAATTAAAACAAGTAATTTATAACACATTTTAATAATTCAACGTAATTTAAAATAAAATAGAATAAATAACATAAAAATAAAATAAATAAAATAATAATTAAAAAAAACTATCTAAGGTCGAGCAGTGGGTCCTCGCATGAGGCCCACATGCCCCCTCCCCCTGGCGCTCATCCCTTAACCCTAATCTTCTCCTTTTAATCTCTTCAAACCCTACCCTTCTCCTCTTTACACTTCATTTATTTTTTTAAGCGTTCAGGGTGAAGGATGAGACTGGCGACCATTGCCATCTCCCTGCTAGGTCGACCCTGGTGTGTCTAGCACAGTGGCACGTTCTCTCATTCCCCAGTGTCTTATCTTGGCTGTTGGCTTGTATATTGTGTGAACTTCGCACTGGCTTCTGTGTCGTATGATATTGCTTGTTAAACAAGCTCGGAGTTAGGCTTGCGCGCTATTTTTTTTTTCTAAAGAATGTTCACGTATGAACATTTTTGGTTTATAGAATGTTGGAATGGTAGGGTAAATTTTATAGTCCACCGTGTAGGCTCATCTTCTGATTGGCGCTAAAGTAATACTGTGGCTATGCATGTTCAAGTCAGTAAAGGGAAGACTAGGCGCTTGTGTTGGGCTTGTATGTTGACTTGTGGCTTATGTGTTGGTGAATTAGATATTAGGATGCTTTATTTAAGGGCACACACCACTGGGTTTTTTTTTACCTGTGTTTGGCCACTAAAGAAAATTGCATGGCCTCTCTCGTGAGTTCCTCCTTCATGGTTTGATGGCTGCCAAGAATTTTCTCCATGCTCCCAACATCATGTATTTCTTTTTGTCGAGGATTATCATTCAATCTAGATGTTTATAAAGTAAATTTTCATTCAACTGCTTCTAAATTTTCTGCCCTTCCTATATTTGCATATATATTACTTAGAAATATATGTATTTTTATAAAAAATGCATATCTATTATTGTCTCAACCATGAATCCTAAATTCAGGACAGTTTCCGCACCTGTACCTAATACTTCTGGCGATTCCAATACACACCCATAAATCATGTAACCTTGAGAATAGCTTATGTTACTTGAAATATTGGGTATATTAGTGAATAATTTTGAATCTTCAAACTAACTAGAAATGTTGATCTAAGTACATACTAT
The DNA here is from genome assembly GCA_900067695.1 of Picea abies. Lineage (NCBI taxonomy): Eukaryota > Viridiplantae > Streptophyta > Pinopsida > Pinales > Pinaceae > Picea > Picea abies. The sequence continues at coordinate 5,151 of CBVK0100673378.1, forward strand.
ATTACCTATATCTACATCATGACAGAGCAATTTATTTCAATTGAATATTGATTCCATCGTATGAGTGGGCTCCCTAGAAGTTTTAGAGCTTATATTGTTGTCAATGATACTTTCTACGAGGAATATAAAGCAGAAAAGCACACAGGAATTTCTCAAACTCTCATATTTTAGGTATTCATTTGCATTAGAACTTTAAAGAGATTAATTTGGATTTTAGGTGATGAGACTATTGTTGTAATAATTTTTTTTTCTCTTCAACTTCTAAACTTTACATCCTTTGTGGGCCATCCCTTCGATGGTTTCGCATTGGTATTTTTTTATTGGATTGTGATGTGTTGTGTGTTGGTGTAGGTGCCCTGGTTGCCCAGCCTTTCCACCGTTGCTTGTGTGCTGGCTCTTATTCTTGGCCTGTGCGCTTGGATTTCTCCAATATTTGTCTGCCTCTTATATTGACTATAAGTTGAATTTTTTTTTTTTCTTTTTCTGTAGTATGCAAGGCTAAAGGGTCAGACCTACGGGTCCATTTTAAGGTATCCTGTGGCCAAGGCTAAAGCCTATCTTGAGGATGTGCTTGGCAATGTTACCAGAATCATTAGAGGATACTTTTTCGTAGTTCCATTCTTGTTCTGGTTATTCTTCCCACAGCTCCCTCGACATTATGTTAGCGCAATTATCATCGATTTTATGTTCCTAATTTCCATTTAGTTTTTTTTTTCTTGTTTCCCGTTTATGATAATGTAAGGTGGTTGGTTGAGAATAGGTTTTGAAAGGCATTCGGCTGGAAATAGCTCTAAAAGAAAGTACAGTGAGGATCTTTTGGGAAATTATGAAGCTGACTCACCTCCTTTATATCATTGGGAAGGATGTTGGTTTGATTTGTATCATAGTTGTTTGGAAGGATATACTAGCATACGAGGTATCATTAGAGAACTATTAAGGGAGGAATATTTAGAGTTTTCCTTCTTGATTACTAGATTAGTATCTGGTTTGACATGCATGCATTTACTGAGCTTGTTTTAGCTAATAGCATCACAGGGAAGGGGGTTGTTGGATATTTATCAAGTTCCTTGTATCTAAGAAGCATTTATATCATATTGTTGTTAAATTTGCATTGTTTTTGAGTTTTCTATCAAAAACAAAAACAGTGAGTTTACCTTGCTGATTTATTGTTATTATTATTATTATTATTATTATTACTTTTTTATGCAGAAACAAGGAGAAACTCTATCATTTTCTCGATTGGTATGCATTTAGTTGACATTTAGGGTTTTTGAGACACTCTTGTCATTCTCTAGGGTTTTAGGTGTCTTTTTTCTTGCATTGTTTCTGCATTATTCCTGGCCTTTAAGGGCTCTAAATTAAGGGTTTCCAGGGTTGTAATTAAAGGGTTTCAGGTTGCAGGTTTTCAGGGTTGTTTACAGGACACATACCGTAGCTTTCAATCAAGAGGATGGGTGGGTATATAGACCCATGGCCCCAGATTTTAAACTACTGCTCTGATACCATGTGTAGGAACCTAAATTTAAGTAAGCCTAAAAAAATTCATACAATTAAACATAAATTTATTTTAATGCATAAGTAATTCATCAATCATCGTATAAGCATATAATATTCAGCAGAAAAATAAATTTATCCACAGCATGAAATAAATTACATAATCATCACATAACTCAGCAAATTTAGAAATAAAAATACCTCTGCTTGATGCTAAATTCTCTCTTATCTGGTTGTCCTCCTTGTTGCTTTGCCCAGCCTACTGCTTGACCAAACCCTTCCCAAAACTGACTAACTACTCAGCCAGCTAGGAGCAACCTGTCCATCTCCCTAGCTCCAGGATACCGTAAGGAATCCTAGCCCCCGAGCCCAAAACCCCCAACAACCCGGTGCCCCCTGAAATGGTTCCCCAAAACTCCAAAACCAAACTCCTCAAAACTAGAAAAATATCCCACAGAAATACAGACCTCCTCCCCAATAATGCTCCTCCCCCAAATTTTCATAATCCTCTCCCGTAGGACTCTTCCCCATCATATCTCCCCCCATTCACTGACTCCCTATCCTCCATTAATTACCTTATCCTCCCCTTTATTACCTTATCCCATTCCTTTATTACCTTATCTGATTCCTTTATTACCTTATCATTCCATCCCATGCTTCATTCCCCCCCTGCATACGTAAAGTCTTATAAAATAATTTAAAATTCATTAAGCTCTTAATTCATTACCCTAACCTTTAATAAGTTAATTAATTAATCACTCAACAGTTATAAACAATTAATAAATAATTAATTAATATTATTAATAACTAATCATTGTTTAACTAAAACTATATTAGGACAATTAATTATCTAATTAATTATACTTAATAAACCCTATGCAATTATTTAACTAGGTTTGTTACATCACATTCATTGCGGGGACAAAATATGCTCGAACGGTAACATCCTAGAGAAATCCTACAATTGAAACCATGGTATAGCTTGAGAGGTACGTGGCAGTTGGTGGTGGATTGCAGGGGTCATAGCAGTGTGGATCCAAATTTCCCTTGACAACTTCCACAATCACGTGCTTATATCATGTCTAGGGTCCAATCTAAGAGCATCACATGGCAAAAAAACTGGGAGTTCCTAGATCACATATTGCAACAATATCAATGAACACACGTCATTGCGAAGATGAAAAATGCTCCAATGTTAACATCCTAGAGAAATCTTGCAATCAAAACCATGGTATGGCTAGAAAGGTACGTGGCATTTGGTGGTGGATTGGATGATTTGGAGAAGTGTGGATCCAAACTTCCACAATCACGTGCTTATATGACGTCAGGTCACCACTTCACTTCGAGAGATTTTCACGCTGCACATCCAGTCATCTCCAGTAGCCTCAAAAAGTGCGCAGGCATGCCAGGGCCCAATGCAGAACTCAGTTCCATCACTCCTATTCATTCTCTGCCATTCTCAATTCATTCCAACGCATGCATCAGTCCAGTTTCATTACCAGTAGCAATTTTCAGTTGTTTAATTGCAAGATTATTTTATATTAAGTTAATGAGTGGTCTTTTATGTGGGATAAGAACCACTCTTTTTTATTAAGTCAAGTTTCAAGTATACATTGTTTTACTATAGCATTTTTTTAGTCAAGTTAATAATTTTTTCTACAGTTGTTAATGTAGAGTTAAATCTCAGTCCCAGATGGACGATATCCTTTGCAGCTCTGATAAATATGCATTTTTTGTATGTTTTTACAGGGGGGTTCATTTTTGGAGGAAAGGATGGAAATACAACAACTGGTTGGACCCGTTTGATGCATGGATTAAATCTCTCTACCTGGTGAATATACTCTTGATGGCAATGTTTCGCTCAAATCTTCATGTGTTTTTATCTTATCCTTAATACATTTTTTTATTTGTGCAAAGTACTTTTCATTTCTTTCGGTTATTGTATAACTTGTGTTTATTGATATGAAACCTATGAAAACAGCTAATGCTTGGTGAAGACTTGTTTTTATCGCAACCTAAGGGAGTAATTGTGTTTTTTATACATGTTTAATGTCTTGAAATGATATTTTAAGTATTAAACTTCTTGCAGCAAATTATTCATTGAGTGGTTTGTTGTTTCACTTTTTTTTAATTATTTCACTTGTCTGTCATTTGTGTGCCACTAGCCAAGGAGGAACCTCATCCATATCATTTTTCTAACCCCAACCATGCTCTTTTTTTGGTAGAACCAACCCTCTAACTAACCAACAAAAATAAAAAAGAAACCAACCATTCCAAACTTGAGGTGGCCTAGCTCTACCCTTTAGCAGTCAGGTGTAGACTTTAGGACCAACAAGATCATAAATCATGAATTTCCTTGGTTATTACTTGATAACCAACACACGTGAAATAACATTTTATCCCATATGAATGTATTTAAAATATCAAACAACTTTTATGTGTCTAATTATTCTTTCCTTTACCACACCAAATGGAATCTCATTTACATAAATGTGTTAAAATCACAAAACGATGATCAATTTATGATATCAAATCCCAAGTAAAGGAATTCTTACCTAAATTCCCTTTAATATTTATGCAACATAAGCATATTAAATCCATACCCACATGGCTTCCATCCCCATCCTTGATGTTACAACATCAATTGGTGTCATATGGAGGCTCACGTACTCCTTTCGTCAATCTCTTGATCAACTTTTATTTTAATTTATGTCATTCTTCATAAGGATGGTTGTCATATGCAATAGTACCATCAACATATTCAACCAATCTATCGCCATTTTTGGTTACACAATTACATCAATAATAATAGGTCATCATTTTATACTCATGGCATCTATAACAACATACTAATATTAACCAATATTTATATGCATTGTCAACATATATTCACTATGCATTGTTTCTCAACATGCCCACTAGTGCATATGCATTCCAACTTATTTATTCTATTGAATTTCTATCATTCTCATGACTTAACTATCTTTACATATAGACTCAAATAAATATAAATAGAATAACAAGAGAAAAATCTAGGAATTCTAACATTCAATTCCTTTGCATGGCATGAATTTTGTAGAACATAACAGATCTAATTTGTGGCATTTATTCCATTCACATAGTGCATCAATAACTGTGATTTTCTCACCAAGTAGTAATTAAAAATCTGAGAAAATATTTATATTTACTACTATTACAACCATACAACTCTACTTATATCAACAGAAGAAAGGTCAAGGTGAGAAAATTCCCCTCATTAATAGGTCTTCCTTGCTGTCCATATTCACCAATTGCTTCTATAGTAAATTCCTCAACATCCTATAGATTTTTGCAACAATTTTGTATCTTCCTCTAATATGTTGGGTGGCTTGTTTTGATGTCTTTGGATACCCTCATGTCCCATTTGACTATAAAAACAATCATCTTCTCTATTTTTGAGTTTCCTTTCCAATCTACTCTCTAGGGCATTGTTTCTTCCTTTCCTAGAGCAATTCCAACCAATCCCAACTTGAATTTTCCTCATTGTTTCTAGAAAATAACACAAATTTAAGCTCCATTCACTGCGTCCTTTCCATGGACAATATTGTCTCAAAATAAAAAAAATAAAAAAATCAACATCTCTAGCACAACATTGTTGGGCCCAAGATATGATCACTTTTATGAAGGTTATTATACACTTTTGCCGCATGTACATATGTGTTT
>CBVK0100673443.1:0-38621 GCA_900067695.1 Picea abies
TTTTAGAGTCGAGCAAGAGAAATTGTCGATTGTCGATGGACTGATGGTTAGGTGTCAGTCGAATTCAGTGAAGTGTTTAGATCAAGCAAGAGAAATCTGCGTTGGTCGATGGGTCGATGGTCGGGCATCGGCCGATTCAACAAGGTGTTCAGGTTATCCAAGAGATGTCGACGATCGATGAAGGAGAGAGGGTGGTGATGTGTCATGACACGTCATCCAAAGTGTCATGTTAGAGTCTACATGTCATGCTATGTCAACATCTACATGGCATGCCACATCATCCAAGTAAAGGTCGATGGCCAATAGTCAAGTTTGTTGATTTGGAGAAGTATTTTTGTAAGCCAATAGGGATGGTCGATGGTGGGGAGTCGAACGAATTGGTAAAGTGTTTCTTCCATGAACAAGAATTTTCGACGATAGATAGTTGATGGTCGGTTCAGCCAGTTTAGTGTTTTGTTATGAATCAGCTGTTAAAGGAATGGGTCGATGGTCAACGATCGGGTCGAAAATTTTGGAAAAATGTTGTGTGCACCCAAAGGAGAATGGAATGTCGATGGTTGATGATCGATAGAGTCAAATCAACGACTCAGATCTCACCCAATTTTGAGATCGACGAATCATATTTAAATCACTATTATAACAGAAAAAACAACCATTTTTCTACAATTTTTTTGGGATTCCGAAGGTCATGAACTTGCAGAGTTGTTTTGAGGCCCTAAAAAACATTTTTATAGTTCTAATTTTTTAAATTGTAAGTTTCGTAGGCACCACATACAACTTTTGCATCTTGAATAAAATATCTTGGAGAGATCTTTCCAACAAGCTAATATATTCGCAAAACGGAGCTCGTATGAGAAAGTTATAATTGAAACAGTTAAGGTAAAATTTTGGCACCAGTTTACTTCCAAAGGGAACAACTCCTAGCTTAGAATTTTGTTTTGCGCACAACAATAGTCTATGGAAAGCCTATGAATTATAAAATATCATCATGGAGATATATTTGGAATCTGGGTATGTAAAATTGTACAGGAAGAGAAAGAAGACACTTGTAGCATATATGAATAAAAATGTCAAACAGTCAAAACTTATGTGGGTCATAACTATCATTCCAAAGCCCGGTTAGGGGTAAAATTGTGACCAATAATTCAAAAGGTAGTAATAGACATACCCAAATTAGCTTCTATCAAAATCCCAAAGGAGTTGTTGTAGGGATGCATAAACAAGGCTAAAATTGTTTAGCCAGAAGAAAGTGCAAAGGGGCAAAATTGTTATTTCCACATTGTTGTAGATTTTGACTAGAGCATCAATTTGACAATATGAGAGTTATTGTGATTTTAGTGTTAGTAGTGTTATCTACGTCACATAGAAAAATTTCCTTGGTTCTTGATATATTTACCCCTGTAAGTGACAAAAGTTGGTGTTTGAGATTATTTTGCACTTGGGAGAAGGTGCACAAAAAGGGTAGTTGGTAATATTCAATTGACTATAACTTTATGCTTGTTGCTTAGAATTGAGAAATAATGTAGTCATTGGAAATATATTGGATAGTAGAATCCAGATGTCTACTCAAAATTTAGTCTTGAGCCAAAGGATTCTCAAGAAAACAGAAGGAAGGTTTCTATTGAACTTGAAGGACACCATCAAGTAGAATGGGAATTTCAGGAAGCCATAACTCATGGATCATAAATCAGATTGAAGTATGAGTATGGTCATTGGAAAGGTAATCCATAGGATATCACTATAAAAGGTCTAAGTTCTCCAGGGGAGTATCGGTTTCATTCATAACGTTGCAAGAAAAATAAAAAGTGGAATTGAATTCCATGAACCGTGTAACTACTCAATGTGAGGATTTTTCTTAATAATGTCAAAATTTGGAGAAGCATTCCTAGGTAATAGGGTTGAGTGCAATATTTGATTGCTATGTAAGGAAAAGTGTATATGCTCAAGATAGTTCCTATGCATAAGTATAGAGGCACATTTGAAGTGAAACAGCCTAATGGTGGGGAAAATGTGGTTGAGCTTGTTAACATGGCGTTGTTAACTAGTAGAGAAACACTCAAGCAAAGAGTGTTGTGTGAAGGGATTTATATCAAGAGGATAAGATTCCATAATTGATCATTCTGAGGATCTGTTCTAGATTAATTCCAAGGTCCATTGTATAGGGAAGCAAGGCAAGCTTGTATAGTTGAATGAATCATCCAAGAGCTGCAAAGGGAAGTACAGGACTACAGAGCAAGAGATGCAAGGTTGACAATGTTGATTTTTATATATGAGATAATATTGTATATTCGATATATTATTACAATGATGGATGTTCCATATATAAAGAACATATGGTGACCATCCATGAAAGGATGCGTCCATTAGATAATCAATAACTATTTATTATTATCATTTACTTATTATATATATTATTTAATAATCAATAATTATATTATTAATTATTAATCTAATAGAATTTTTTCCCGATGTTGTCCAAACATCAACACTCCCTCTCAATGAGGAAGACATTCTGCATAATGTCAATCTTGTCTCTGAAGTATACAAACTTCACCATAGACTCATGACACTTGTATGTCAGTCTTGGAAGATGTCTCTCTCCCACCTGAAGCAAGGGGAAACTCCTTATGTGGCTCTCCCTTTGATCCAATTGACTCTCTCTGAGATCAGGCTCACTCTGGGTCTGCATGTGATAGCATCTATCATCTTGAATCTTTATCATTCCTTGTCAAATCATCATGACTAGGAAAAATACCACACCAGGATCGTTCACCACAGGTACACACATGTGAGTGAATATCAATATGATGCTAACTGACACATGGAAAGCACCTCAAGCACCTCGAGTCCATATTATTCCTTGTCATGATCAAGGAAGGACTACGCCCGGGACCATTTACCACAAGTACATCTTTGTGATAAATGTATCCTATCTCCCTTTGTCTGCAGCCCAAACTAGGAGAAGGCTCGCCCGATGCCGAAACATCAACACTCCCTCTTATCTAGGGAGGTATATTTCGATAGTAGTACACAACTATTGTCCAATGGTACAAAACCACTGCTAAAAGCACACAACTATTTTCTAGTGACACACAGTCATTGTCAGTGGTACAAAACCATTGTAGTAGTACACAACTATTGTCTATAGACACATAGTCACCGCTAGTGATACACAACCATCGTAGTAGAAAAAGGTTTGTCATACATGGCACTCCCATGTGGACTTCTAGAGGCTACTCCCTCTAGAAAACACTAGGTTCAACTACCCATAGTGTGTGACAACAAGGTCAACTCCCTTGACATGTCCTCTTGTGCTCTCCACAAGAGACATGTCCTCGTGTGCTCTCCACAAGGGACATTGGGTTATAATCCCAAACCCACTTATCCCTTCTCGGATAAGTGTCCTCACATATCAAATCAACTCATTCATAGAGGAGTACGATCTGGAGAATGTTCGTCACACATGGAACTCCCATGTGGACTTCTAGAGGATACTCCCTCTAGAAACACTAGGGTCAACTTCCCATAATGTGTGACGTCAAGGTCAACTTCTTTGACATGTCCTCATGTGCTCTCCACAAGGGAAATTGGGCTATAATCCCAAACCCACTTATCCATTCTCGAATAAGTGTCCCACGTATCCCTTCTCGGACAAGTGTCCTCACAGATCAAGTCAACTCAGTCACATAGGAGTATGATCTGGAGAATGTCTCAAGAAGCTGCAAACATCAACACTCCCTCTCAGCAAGGGAGGCATTCTCTACCATGCTAAGTCTTTCATGGAATTACTCAAACATCATCCTGGTTTGGTAAGAATATCATAAACATGTTCATCTGTAGGAAGGTACTGCACTAGTACTGCCTTCTCGGATGTAATGGTACTTGATCTCAATGTGTTTCGATTTGTCATGATACATTGGATTCTCTGATATATTCATATAGCTCTGGTTATCACAATGAATAACAGTGGAATCCAGCACATGTCCAAATAAATATGTAAGGAGCTTGCAAAGCCACACTGCTTTACGGACTGCCACACTCAATGCAATATACTATGTTTTTATGGTGCTCAAATTCATAGAAGTATATTTCTTGCTACACCAAGAAACCATGCAAGATCCCAAAGTGAAGTAACACTCGGAGGTGCTCTTTCTATCCATTGTGCTCCCTGACCAATAATAGTCAGTATATCCCTACAATCTCATGTCAATACTGGAAGTATATCTCATACCACGTCCAACTATTCCTCGCAAGTATATCAACACATGCTTCGCAGCAATCCAGTGTTTTTGTCTCGGTTGACTCGTAAACTAGCTAAGTGCACTCACTGCATAGAAAATATATGGTCTAGCGTTAACCAGATACATCAATGATCCAATCAGTTCTTTGTACAAGGTCGAATCAACCTCGTTGGAATCGAAATAAGACATACTTAGTTTCTTCAGATTCGTCACCATTGGTGTAGCCATGGTCACCATTGGTGTAGCCATGGGTTTACAGTTCAGCATCCCAAAATTCTTCAATATCTCAACTGTGTACTTCCCCTGACTTAGAAATATCTCATCAATTCTCTACCACACCTCTAGTCCCAAGAAGTATTGCATCATACCAAGGTACTTCATCTCAAACTCAGAGGCCAACGCATACTTGCATTTAGCAATAAGGCTCTCTATATCGGTGAGGAATAAATCATCAACTTAGAGGACCAAAATCAGGGACTCACCATTAACAGTCTTGTAGTACAAGTTGGGATCAACAACACTTTTGTTGAAGCCAAAACTCATCAGGTTTCCATCAATCATTGCATACCAAGCTCTAAGTGCCTGCTTGAGTCCATATAGGGCCTTCTTCAACCTACACACATGAGACTCCTTCTCATGTATCACGAAACCATTTGGATGCTCGATGTATACTTCTTCCTCAATCTCTCCATTGAGAAAGGATTTATTCACATCCATCTGATGTACTTTCCAACCCATGGATGTTGTAGGGGAAATAATCATCTGGATAGAAGTGTATCAAGAAATAGGAGAAAATGTTTCCTCATAATCTATTCCCTCCACCTAATAGAATCCTCTAGCAACAAATATCGCTTTGTGCTTCTCGATGCTCCCATCAGTTGCGTGTTTGATCTTATAGATCCACTTGGAAGTCACTACATACCTCCCCTAAGTTCTCGGAACAATATCCCACACATCATTCTTCATGATGGACTAATACTTCTTCATCATGGCATCTCCCCATACTGGCTGATTATATGCCTCCTCATAACAGGAAGGCTCAGAATCAATGATGTGGCTCATAGTTATAGCATAGCATGGATATCTATGTGGTCTCTTGCTCTCTCGAAAGGTACCACGAGTAGATGCATGTCCTTCTTCCTTCTATAGATTTTGAAGAGCCCATGCAGGTATCTTCTGACCTACTGCAATATCTCTTAGAACAGCAATTGGAGCTAAATGATCAACGATATCAATTGAATCAATAGGCTCAATTTTTCTCACTTTGAACTTTTGGAGGGTGAGGGGGAGAAGGCATCATATCTTCCTGTCTCTCACTATAAATATCTATGTGAGATCCTCTAGATCTCCTAAAGGCTACCTCATCCTCAAAGGTAACATATTTTCTCACCTCAATCTATCTCTAACTAGGGATGTATATCTGGTATGCCTTCGAAGACTCATTGTACCCCAAAAATGTACCCTTTCTTCCTGAAGGGTCTTGTTTGGTCCTTTTATCCTTGGGTACATGAATGTATATTGGACACCCAAATATCCTAAATTTTCCAACCTCAGGTTTCACTTATGAACTATGTCCATACTAGGAATCTTGTGGTTCCCTCATGAAACACATGTCTAAGACATATCGAGATTCCCTCATGGAACCAATGTCTCACAAGACATATTGAGGTTTCCTTGTGAAACCAATGTCTTGGTTCCTTCATCTGATCATCTGAGGCATGTCAGTATGAAGTCCACACTCCCCCCTACTAGTCCACACAGGACCCTCTGGAGAGAATGTCTCACATTGTTGCCTCAAACATCTCTAGGACACATCGAGGTTCCCTCATGGAACCGATGTCCCCCAGGATATATCAAGGTTTCCTCGTGAAACAAATATCTTGGTTCCTTCATCTGACAATCTGAGACACATCAAGATGAATTCTACATTCCCCCCTACTAGTCTACACAAGACCCTCTGGGGATAATGTCTCATGATGCTACCTCGAACATCAACACTCCCTCTCAACGAGGGAGACCTTCTTTGCCACACCAAGCTTGTCTCAAAAGTACACAAACTTTTCTCTGGACAATGGCTTGGTCAGGATGTTTGCAGTCTGCTCATCAGTAGAAATGTACTGAAGTCTAATATTTCCTCTTTGCACCATGAGAATCGATCTCTTGACCTCCACTCATTGGTGATAACCCTCACCCTCTCCTTATTGATTGGAGACACAATGGGTCGCTCAACCCCCATTATAGGGTCTTCCAGTAGGAGAAGAAGCAACTTCATCTTTGTCCCATCTCTGCAACATTGAATATGAAAACCACCATTATGCAGATCAAGTGTTTAATTGGAATAAGTTTCGTGATCCATAGGTCCAACACGATCTCCAGTTTTTCCCCTTTCAGGCCTCAAAGGTGTTGGGCGGTGGTATTCTCATCCACGTCTGGTGTTTATAAGAGAATAGAGTATTCACCCTGATGGAAATCCTAGGTATGATTCAATCCCATTTAAATGTAATAGACATGAAGAGTTTAGAAACATTGGCGGTTTCGGACTATGTGATCATAATATCAGCCTACTTCACAGAATTGCATAGGCGAGCTTATTTAGACGCGGCCTGCATAGCCAATCTAAAACCTCTATGTTTGTTATACAAGTCCACCACCATTTCCCTATCATATCTCATTTACAAGATAGATTTGTCGAATACCTATCCAATTCACGTTGTATTCGTCGATGTCAGCATAGTGATACACAATTTTGTATTATGACCTTCTTGAAAGGTCAGCTTAATATCCTCTCTCATGCATTTGAAAGATATTTAGGTGGCAGAGACTTTGACGAGGTTTTGTTCAATTACTTTTTCACAAAATTTAGAGAAGACTACCAAATTAATGTAACCACAAACCTCCGCACAAGCATAAGGATGCAGGTTTCCTGCGAGAAGCTCAAGAAGGTCTTTGAGCACCAATGTTGAGGCTCCTCTTAATATTGAGTGGCTTGTCAGAGGGAATTGACTGAAGTTGAGTTGAACATGGACATAATTCATTCGATCGAGGTGGTGGGATTCGGTTCTCGTATCCCTGCCATATTGAGAAATATGAGTAGCTTGTTTAAGAAAGAACCATTTCCGTGGGCCCTCCTATGAAGGAGTCAAGCTCAGTCTCGTTCTGATACCTTGTTGATTTTTCTATATGAGATAATATTGTATATTCGATATATTATTACAATGGTGAGTGTTCCATATATAGAGAACATATGGTGACCATCCATGAAAAAATGCATCCCTTGGATAATCAATAACTATTTATTATTATCATTTATTTATTATATATATTATTTAATAATCAATAATTATATTATTAATTATTAATCTAAGAGAATTTTTTCTCGATGTTGTCCAAACATGAACAGACAACGTCTAAGGAAGAACATAGGAATATCAGTATCCAGCTACTAAATAATTTGAATGGTTTGTAAAGAATGGTTTGTAAAAGAAAATTCAATATATCTTCTCACATAGAGCATGAAGCAAATAAGTGAGAAATGTCATTGCATGAACAGGGAGTTAAGAAGAACCCCATAGTCTTGAAGGTAGAAATATAGTGAAGGTTACAAAGGTTTCTACAAGAGAAGGGGAAAGAATATCATGATATGAGGTGTCACTCATGGTTGGATCAGTCATCTCTATGTGCAAGAATGGGAATGCAAGAAGAGGGAATTGTTAGATATGATCTAGCAATTTTTGTCTAAAATATCCAAAGCAACATAGTTTTATCTATTAACAGAGTGCACAACTAGAGAAGGGTATAGGTGCAATGGAGGAGTGTAACATTCCATTTCGAGTAGAGTGGTCTTAAGTAGCCAAGCAGTGCTTCATAATGAATCACTCAATGAAGTGAAGAAGATAATTCAAAATTGAGCAAGACGTGGATATCAAAGAGTATTAGAAAAATGACACAAAAGAAATATTTCATAATGTTGAAATGCAAATAAATGATAATGGTATAAAGACAAGTTTGGTTAAGGAGATGGGGATTGGTTAATTATATTACAGTGCTAATGTTAAGCTGGAGTAGTGCATGTTACAACACTATCAATATTGAGAATTTTATCCAAAATGTTGGGATAGGATTCTCTGCATAAAGGAAGCAATTGTGAGATGACAACACTAATGGGTCTAGTGGTTGTAGATGTGGGATGGCCAAGTGAGGATTGGATGGAAGGTTTATAATAAAGTCCAGTGGTGCATAGTTGAATAGAATGACAGTGCATAGGGAAACAAGGTTCTACATGAATTCAAGGACAACCATTTACAACAACAACAAAATAAATAATTAATTAAGTCTGAAATAAGTATTCATTGAAGTGCATGATGCATAAAATAAAGATAGAATACATGTACATGTAATAAGCATGAAATATTGAATTCTTAATGCATATTGATGTGCATTGGTGCATGTGGGTATGTTTGAACATGTATATGGCATGAGTATAGACTAAGAGTAGTATGTTGATATATATACATGACTTAATAATATTGTGGTATTTGAATAAGACTAATGATGGATTGTGTATCTAGAAAAAATGTTATAGCATGGTTGAGGATAATGTTGATGATGTTGTTGCATAAGAAATCCATCCACATGAATACAAAGGATAATGGTAAGAATGATGACCAAGAGAGTTGGTGAAGGGAGCTGGTGAGCTTTTGCAAAATATCAAATGACCAGGTGGCTTCAAGTAACTTGGTAACGACCATGCAAGTATGCATTTGGTTGCATAAAATGATAAAAGGAATTGAGGTAAGAAATCCCTCAATTAAAATTCAATATTTGAATTGATGAGAGAAGGAAGGTCTTTAGTACACACATGTTATGTAATGTTTGAATGCATTTATGATAAATTTAATTGCATATTGTGTTATGATGGTTATGAGATCATAACCAAGTCAAGTCAGGAGACATTATTCATGTTGTAGCGATGAATGTCATTGGATATGGACATGTGTGAAGCCATGATGTGGTCGGGTATGGAAAGGCTTAGACAATATGTTAAGGCGATGCCTAGATCTTTCCAACTCACATGGTGGAATACATGACATTGATATGTGGTATTCCAAAGTTGATGCAAGGATGCATTGTGTAAATGCATCCATCAGTATTGGCACATTGGTTTTGTCATTGGTAAAGTTTGAGTGTATAATGAAAATATTGGTATGCTAGATAATGAATCTACAAGGAATGGTGGTTTCATTCAATTTAATATGAATAATAGTTGGAAGTGATTGAGATTTAGAATAATATAACTCTAAAATCACTTCATATATTGATTGCAAATACTGCAATAAAAGGATAATGTGCATGAGTATTGACAATTGTTTGGATGAATGGAAGTTGAGAAGATTGTAGGAAGATTGGTTTTATATATGGTAGTGATTTAATCCCATAAATAAGACTGATATATACAGCTGCAAGAGCCAAACATAATGAGCAGCAAACTCATGCCTAGGAAATTTTATTTTTTTTGTATAGAACATATTTGAGAAATTAATAACTGCAAATTGTTATAATATACTAACAATTGTTTGGTTGAATGAAAGTTGAGAAAAATTGCAGGAAAAATGGTCTTGGATGTGGCAGTGGTGTAATTCCATAAGGAAGATCGATGCCTACTATTGCAAGAGCCAAACGTCCTGAGAAGAAATATCATACTTGAGAAAACTCGGTTTCCCATGTGAAACAAAATTGGAAATTAATATGTAAAATTGCTATGATGATATATCATGATGATTGTATGTGTGTGATACAGATGAGGTGATGGATATTAAATCTATAAATCTCATAAATAAGCCTATTTTTATGACACTATAACCCTCTAATTGCCACAAGTTACAAATTTCCAGTGAAAATTTAGGTAGTCAATTGGTGTTCCCCTTGTGCAAGAACACCTTTGAAAATGATGGATTGCTCAAGGGATTGTGTAGCAGTGAAGGTGATTCTTGATCTTGGAGGGTGAGGATGGAAAGGGGGACGAAATTCCATAATGTATATGACATGGTGGCTGGAATCATGAGGGTGTGTTAGAAACGAACAATGAGATCAATTCTTGATGTCGTTGCTCGTGAAATAGAGCAATAGTCGTATGAATAAGTGATTGTATTCATTGTTTCAATTATGATGAAAGATGTGTTAATTGTTGTTCAGTACATTTTAAGTTTTTCCTTATTCATTGTTGTTTGTTGTTCATGAATGAAGTTTTTGCATCTGTTTTTTTATGTGACTGGATGTTTTGTGTGTCTATTTCATCGTCACTACGTATGATTAAGTTGATTGTGTTATGTTTTAATTGCTATGGGTGGTTTCATGAGATTGTATGTCATGTTGTGTACTTTATTTCCCCCAGAGTTGTGTAATATGTTATGCAGGAGGCACAATTTCAACTATTTTAAAGTTGGAGATTCCATTATCGCAGCTGGAGTTCTTGGAGCCACAACTCAAAGAATTCTTGTTTGACCTGGTTATGTAACCCTGGAAGGGCAGTGGTATAGCCTGAAGGACTGCAGTGAAGAGAAGGGGTACACTTCCTTGGGTTGTGCAAGTTGAGGGGAACGAGATTTTTTTGGTTGGAATTGTTGTGGGAACCGACGAAGTGTGAAGACTATTGCAGTTGGAGCCATAGAAAGGCAATGCAGGCTGCGGAAAAATAAAATATTGTTGGTTAGAATTGTTGTTGGAATGATGAATTGTGAAATTATCTTACGCAGTTTGGGCCAAGAATCCTAAGTATCTACGGTTTTGGGTTGGAGTGCCTATATATCTATATTTTTTGGATTGGAGTGCCTATATTTTTTAGGTCGAGGTGCCTATGTATCTATGATTTTGGGCTAAATAGTCTATATAATTTTGTTTAGGTAGGAATTCTTGTGTGATCTTGGGCCGGAGAGCCTATATGTTGATTAATGGCTGGGGAGCTGAAATTGTAAAATGAATGTACACCTTAAGGGTGTTGTGCACTGAGGAAAATGCAAAAACAAGGAGGAGAGGAATGTAACATACCTAGTTTTAATCCCCGTGAATTAGAATGTAATTGCATAAATTTGATTTAGGATGGTGAGTCGATGTGTTGGGGCGAAGAGCCCGTATTGGTTTAATATGGTCGGGGACAAATGGTATATTATGTGCATTGAAATAATTAGTCAAAATAGTAATCATTGGTTGTGATACGAGAGGGATGAAGAACAATGGGGGGTTATGATTCCACAAGAGAGAGGGGTCCAAGGGGGATTTATTCATGGGTGTTAATCCAATCCACATTCCTAAATTATGTTATCATTGTATATAGCCTTCTATTTTTTGATTGAGTGTTCCCAAAGACAATCATTGAATTCATGTAGGAGGGTGGGTGTGAGGAGGCACATCCCAGAGTTATTGAGGGCATGGGACGAGCGTAAGTCAAGTCAAGCAAGCAAACAAGGGAGGAAATTTTTATGGGCCAAGGAGAAATTTTTTGGATAGTCATGTTTTTTCATGGAGAGTAGTTTTTTCTTGCAAATTTTGGATATCAAGAGAGGAGATGAGTGCTCGAAAGAGAAAAAAACATGTTGGACTTGAAGGCATCCATTGTTGGGTTTTATTTTAAGTTGAGAAAAAGACATGTGTGCCTGTAGATAGGGATGTAAGCCTATGAAGTGTTTTTATGTTGAGAAAATGACTCAAGAGCCTTGTGAGGGATATTATAAGCACTCATGGAGTAGCTAGGAAGATTCTTGGTAAAGAAAATTCCCTGGAGCCCTGGAGGGAAGTGGGAAGGATCGAGGGACTATGTGCAATGAAGGGGGATCCCATTCCTTGGGTTGTGCAGGTTGTGGGGAACAGAGAGGAACCTGGGTTTTGGGGTTGTTGTGTGTGGAGAGCGGATATCCAAAGGGTCATATCTCCTTATGGACTCATAGACTCAGCTCTAGAATGGCTTGTTGTTCAGATAAAACAAACAACAACGCCTATGGCTAGGAGGTTTATCCTTCGTATGCAACCAATTAGTTAGCTATTAACAGATAAGTTCTATATTGTGTTTATTATAATATTTTGATGTGTGAATGGTTTATATGAATTATGTGTGTTTGTTTTTTGCTTGAACAATTGCATTCGTGTTTTAATATATGTTGTTATATGCATTTAGAACTGTGATATCAGTCAAATGGTTAAATGTGTGTGTGATATGTAGTTGGTAAGTTACAAGAAATTAATAAGCAGAAAATCTTATGTTTTGATATGTATTATGCATGTAATGTTGCTTAGTTGGAGGCTAAGTACTTTACAATAAGTTCTAATGTTGATTTAGATATCAAGAATATATGGGGGGAAATCACGGAGAATAATGAGAAGTATAAGCCAACCAACATGAAATATCATTCATTCGGGGAAATTTGAAGTCTAAAATGGACCTCCTAAGGAAAAAAATAAAATAATAGTTAAAATAATAAAATAAGAGTTATGAATTTTCAAAAGGAAAGAATAAAAACTACCTTTTTTATCGTATCTTTTACTTATCTCCTTATAGGTTTACTCAAATTTCAAGTGTAGGCATTGATAGAATGTAGAATGAAATTTTGCATCCAACGAGTACCCACTCAACATACTTTTGATAGACCCACTGTGAGACAAATTGGAAAATATGTGAAAACATGTGTTTCTTCAAAAAAGCAAATGTTTTCACATGTTTTCCAATTTATCTCAATGTGGGTCTATCAAAAGTATGTTGAAAAAATACATGTTGTCACGTATTTTCCAATTTATATCATTGTGGGTCTATCAAAATTATGTTGAGTGGGTACTCGTTTGAAGAAACACATGTTTTCACGTATTTTCCAATTGATCTCACTGTGGGTCTATCAAAAGTATGTTGAGTGGGTACTCATTGAAGAAACACATTTGTTCACATATTTTCCAATTTATCTCACAATGGGTCCATCAAAAGTATGTTGAGTGAGTACCTGTTGGATGAGGAATTTAATTATGCATCCTACGAGTGCCTACACTTGAAATTTGAGTAAACCTATAAGAAAATAAGTCGAAAATACGATTTTAAAAAACAGTTTTCTTCTTTTCCCTCCAAAAATATTTACCCTTATGGTTGACATCATCATATTGAATCCTATTGGTTCTTCTAAAGTTGATTTTGATAGTATTTTTTGTTTTGAGACCCTTTTTTTACCTTTAAATTCCCCTAATTTTAAAGGGGTTCAATTTTGATTCTAAAAAGGAATTCACCTAGAAATGTTTTAGCATTAAATAAAAACATTTTTTTACTTAATTTGAGAATAGAAGTAAAAATCAATATATAATATCACTGACAGTGGAGATGGTGGACATAACCCTAAGAAATTTACAAAATAAAAAGAGTATATCATCATGTTCCTTCTAAGAGGAAAAGGTTTATGAACAATGAGTAGGAGTCATTGTTTAGGGAAATATTGAACATCAATTTAATCCTACTAATAAAACTAAAATTCTTGATGATATGGTTAAACCTAGGGTTGTTTCCCAAGTGAAAACTACCAAGTCATGAGAAAATGAAATGGTGTAGAAAAGTATGCTTAACTTTGAAGTTATTTGTGTAACTATGCATCATTCCAATTATGATAAACAAAGCAAAAAATTGTTGTTCTCCAGGGTGAGGATTAAATGAGAGAAAGCAATTTGTAAGGAGGAATTCCATATTGAAGCTAAATATGTCAAAGTGTCTAGCACTTTTAGAATGCATAAAGCCACTAGTGAATTGTTAGAGCATCCAAAGGGAGAACATGGAGGGATGCAAGAACTATGGCACAAGGTAGTAGAATTGGAAATGGTATTAAACTGAGCCTTTGTTTGTTGAACCTCTCACCATTCAAATACTTGGAGAGACTCAATAATATCATAGTGGGAAGCCAAATAAAGTAAAAGTAATGCAAGGGATATTATTTGGTGTAACAAAGGTTGTTTCAAGCAATGTGGAAGAAAGGATGATTGTGTTCTTAGACTTTTGGGGAGTTGTGAATAAATCCTATGTTATTTCCAAAGAAATCCTTGGTCTTAAAGAAATGTTAGAAAACTAACTCAAAAAATATGAAGTCTTCTCTAAGGCATACCTTGGTACTTGCACCAAGAAAATGAAACATGTAAGTCTTCACCTAATACAAATGGACAATCTTTGTTTAGATAGTAATCTCACCAAGATAAGAAGGGGTTGGGATAGCAGAATTGAGACTATCTAAGAACTAATAATATTTTGTGATGGTCTTGAGCACTAGAAGTCTCAATTGATTTTTGAAGTGTTTGAAGTCATGAATAAATTCGAGGGTCCTACCCTCATTCAAGACAATAAGTTGATTGTAAAAGAATAATTTTAAGTTGTTTTAGCTGAGAATAATGTTGCTTTAGGGATATAATTGGATAGCTTTACGCACTTTTCTAATATGGAGGTGAATCAATAGAGTTCGTGGTCAATAACATGGAAAGTAACTCACTTGAAAAGACCAGTTCAACACCCTATGTAGTATCCATGATGAAATGGTTGCTCTGAATGTTAAGAAGGGCCCCACTTCAGGACTATACTAAAACTTGGGTGGACCAATAAGTGATTATTTCCACCAAATCATCATGACATAAAAACAATGCAGTTAGGTCAAGGGAGCTATTCATGGTTCAACTGAAGGAGCATAAAAGATCTTCCAAAAAAGAGAGTCGAGGATTCAATACAAAGCACATTTTTTCCCTCCGAATTTTGTAAGTAAGAATAACCACGATTTCCCTTTATGTTCTACTTGTAAAGCCCTAGATAAATCTCCATGTTAACGATTAAACCCATTATTAAGCCTTATATAATGAATTATTACATTTCTAGTGTTATTTTTTATGTAGGCTATAACCCTTCATTGTACTCTTTCACTATAATTGTACCCTCTCTCTCTCTCTCTCTCTCTCTCTCTCACACACACACACACACACACACCAAGGAAAGCTAGTCTTAGGATTATCTCATCTCATCTTGTCTTCTGAATTGGATATATTGTAAAAGGATGTTCCCCCATTGAATTGGATTGTATTCATTGACTTTTTATCATTTTCAAGGCACTCGGTTCATAACATTTTATTTCACAACATTGATTCTAGGGTTTTTATTCTTCAAACGAGTCATCTTGAAATTTTCACTATAACTTTTTTGGGGGATGCTTCAGACAACAAAAAAATTTGGTTACTTAGGAGACATATCCAAGTCCTTCTGGTAAACAATCCAGGTTCTTGTTTGTTATAATTTTGAAGATATATCATATGGAATATAGGGTTTTTGACTCATCCTGAAATCAATTTAAACGAGTTATATTGGGATTTTTGCTATAATTTGTTTCTAGGAAGTTTTAGACAACAAAACTTGTTGGGTATCGAGGAAAGATATCAAAGAACATGTGATAAAAATTTAAGGATCTGATTCATTTTATTTTCGGAGATATCTCTTGTGGAATTTAGGGTTTGTAACTAGTTCTAAAATCAGTCTCAATGGAGCCATCTTTTCATTTTTGCTATAAAAACATTTCAATGAAGTTTCAAACTCCAAAATATTTAGAATCCCGAGGAGAGATAGTAATTTACCACTGGAAATATTTTTAGAATTTGAATCATTATAATTTGAGAGATATATCTTGTATAAGTTTGGAATTTTTATTAATCCCAAAATTAGTCTTAAACAAATCATTTTGGTATTTGTGTTATAACATTTTATTAGTGAAGGTTCAAACTGTGAAATTTTCAAGAGTTAAAGAAATCATATCTAAGTACTACAGATCGAAATTTCAAACTCAGAAGGGTTCAAAGTTTATATATATATATATATATATATATATATAATAACTTTTGATTGGAAGATCTATTTTTTATTATTCAAAATTTGTGATAAAGAGAAAAAAGAGGAGAATTATTGTTTTCTCACATGGCTTCAAAGGTTCCTCCAAAATCTATTTCACCAACTAAACCTCCAAAAATCTCAACCATGACTAAAGAATAAAGAGAAGAATTTTTTCACCGAATTGGAAAGGTGGAAAAGAATATAGATAAAAATCAGAATCATATGAAAAATAAGATGTTAGAATTGCAAAATTCCATGTCTTCCATGATTTTACATGCTATAGATGAGAGACTCCCTAAAGGAGATATCACAATGTAAGGAAATCATGAAAATGTAGAGGAAATAAAGATTGAGTCCTAGAATCATTATTATTCACCACTTCAAGATCCACATCATCGAGGTTTCAATGCAGCACCAAGAAACTACTTCATTATGAAGATCGATATGAGGAAGTTTGACAGTAAAGATTCTATAACATGAATATTCCAGATGGAGCAATTCTTTGATCTATACCAAGTGCCAAGCTTACAAAAGGTATCGATTGTGTCCTTGTAGTTAGAAAATGATCAATTTGTTTGATATCAATGGCTTTGTGAAAGAAAGACAAATTATATTATTTCTTGAAACATTTTTACAGATGAATTGATATCATATTATGGGGATATTAACAACAACACATTCTTTAATCAATTGATAAATCTTCGGCAAAAATGTCCAATTACAAAGCACATTCAACAATTCCAAAAGCTCAATCTAAAAGTAAAGAACATTCCTGAGGATAATTTGTTAGATCTCTTTATGGACACTTTAGAGGAAAACATTCAACATGAGGTGTGTGTCTTCGAACCTAAATCCCTAGAGCAAACTTTCAGTATGGCAAGGAAAGCAAAAAACAAAAATATGGCTACTAGAAGGGTGGCCACTAGCAACCATAGAGAGAACTATGTTCTCTCTCCTAACCTTACTCAAATGAGAAGGTTGAAACCTCAACAAATGAATGAAAGAAGAGCAAATAGTAAAGGACATAAATGTGGTGAGAATAAATTATTCTACATTGACTCTAAAGAGAAAGAAAATCAAGATTATACTGGTCATGTTTCTTGCCATTTAGTTTCTATATGTGTTACAACCATCAAATTGTGACATTAACTGACCCTCCTCTTTTTCTATATCCTAGATTTCCCTATATTTATAAATCTATTGAAATCTCACACCAGCTCACAAGAGATAATGCAATCAGTTTCTTTTAAGTATTATTATATAACTTATGTACAACCTCGCAATCCCCTATAATTTTTTATATCTTCAAGTATTCATATTTTGAATATGTTTGTTAAAAATTATCTACATAACTATTTCAAGATTCAAGATTGGCATTTTTTTTATGATTTCATCTTGAGTGAAATCCTGAACATATGATCTTATTAAACCTTTTTAATTGACAATGAAATATTTCTTTAAAGTTCTCCACCATAAATCATTTTACTTCATGTTTTCATGTTTTTTTCTGTCTTGTAAATCATGATTGTTTCATTTGCTTCCCTTATATTTTATATTTAAGGGAGCAAACTTTTTTTTTTTGGTAAATCATGATTGTTTCATTTGCTTGTAAGGGGGCAAAATATCTGTATTCTTTTTTTTATAAAATGTTTATTTGTATTTTGTAAGTGGTTTGAAACTAATTTGTCCCTAAATGATTTAAGGTTTATTTCTGAATGCAAAACTGAGTCTCTATTTGTCAAAGTTTAGAAGGTTTTTGTTCCCTCACGTTTTTTTATTCCCATAAAGATTCCCTATGAAAAATGAGATCAACAACCAATTGAATATCCCTCATTTGTGGCGCCCTCGCTATCTCTGTACCTGCTTCTTTTATTGGTTGCTTCTCCTTCCTCGCTTCGATGTATAAGCTGTGTAAGTCAGGGAATGATGGATGCCAGGGTGATCTTAGTTAGAAAGAAAGAAAAAAAAAAAAAAACTTCAGAAAAAAAAAAAAAACTTCCATGTGGAGCATGGATTTCAAGGTAAATCCAGCAAACTGTGGAGGACCTACCGATTGGCTATTCTTACACTACGGTACTGGGTTCAGCCAGTTCGCTAGGAGGAAATCGATCCTTCATACTGTAGATTCGGGTTACTGGACGTCCTACCCACAAAGTCAAAGTCAACGGTTGACTTTGACTTTGCCACAATGATAACCAGAATCAGCACAGTTGACTTTGTTGTTGTCACCGTGATAACCAGAATCAGCAATGGTTGACTTTCTTGTTGGCACAATGATAACCATAATCAGCATAGTTGACTTTGTTTTTGGCACCGTGATAATAGCATCAGCAATGGTTGACTTTGTTGTTTGCACAGTGATAACCAGAATCAGCACAGTTGACTTTGTTGTTGGCACCGTGATAACAGAATCAGCAATAGTTGACTTTATTGTTGGCACAGTGATAACCAGAATCAGCAATGGTTGACTTTCTTGTTGGCACAGTGATAACCATAATCAGCACAGTTGACTTTGGTGTTGGCACAGCGATCATCAGAATCAGCAATACGGTTAAGAATCACCATTTTTACTTAATCATTCACTTATTTAAAAGTTAGTTTCCTTAATTATTGGATTGAATAAAATAACAATATGTTATTCATCCTGCAACAAAGTAATAAATGTTGTATGTTATAAAATATATATCAATAATATATGTCCCAATCTATACAACATTAACTTGAAATAACTTAATGTCCCAATATATACCAAGTTACATATTAATTAACTTGAAATAATCCCACACAACAGAAAAAAAAACTCAATATCTAAATTGTTGAATTCTACCAAGGATTGTGAAATGTGCTTTGAAAAGGGTTAACAACTCAAAACCTTTTCACTGGATTTCCTCCATCGTTGCCTTTTCCCATTTGGTCACCCTTCCTCTTGATTGGCCTATTTGAGAGGCTTCACTGAACCATGAAGGAAGCTTGGTGTTTCAGCGTTTTGTTCTTTTTCAAATCTAATAGGATCGGAAATTTTATCATAAAACTTCATTTTTAAATTTTTTTACATTTTGAAACAACTTGAATAACTATAAATTAGAACAAAACTTCACGTAATCATTCCATGGTTCGCCCTGTACTCTATCAGAGAATAAAACTCCAGGCTCCAATGACTCGAATTCGGTGTCTTCTCCTACATCAACGCTGCGTGTATGTAGTGTAACTGTATGTTCTGATCATTGATAGCTTGGGAAGTACTGTTCGATTTATTTTATTTTGTAAAAAAAATAAGGGAAGACTAACTCTATGCACAATGTTTCCATGAAAATTTGAATTACATAATGTGACAACAAAAAATAAAATTAAATAATTGATAATATCTATGTAGTTTTAAGGGGGCAACCTTCAAATAAGAAAAGCTCTAAATACGATAATATTATCTTGGCAGTGAATGACATTTTCATACTATATATAGTTTCTAAATAACCAACTAGTGGACCTCTATTAATGAGGCCTCAACCACTAACTATTGGACTTCATTAATGAGGCCTCAACCGCTAACTATTTGACTTTTTTAATAAAACCAACTTACATTTATTGATTTCACACTCTACAACCTAGTAGACCTTATTTAATGGAGATTTGGCCCCGATACATTAAGTAACAATCTATTATCCTAACTAGGGGAGTTAGGGTTGGATCTTGACATGCCTTCCCCCTTATAAAGCAATATTTTCCTCAAGGCCAAAGATGAGGAAATTGGTTAAAATCTCTATTACTTTCCATGTAGCATCCCCATGTCGTGTATCCTTTCATTGGATCAAACTTCCTAGATAGTGCACAGGTGAAGATGGTACTCATGTTTGTCCAAAATGACCAAAGGTTGGAATCAAATGGAACACTCCTCATCGAATTCAAGAAGGTTGGTTTGAACTTTGCAATTAGATTCGACCACTTTCTTCAAGTATGACACATGAAAAATTGGGTGGAGCTTAAAATGGTTGGGCATAGCCAATTTGTAAGTTATCAAGGTTATAGTTTGATTATAGTATAAGGTTCGTAAAACTTAGGTTCTAACTTCTAATGGCTCTTCTCCTTGAATAGTATCTACTTATAGGGATAGAGAAGCTAGAACACATAATCCCCTTCTTCAAAGTGGCATTTGGAGCGATGTTGATTGACATGTTTCTTCATGTGATTATGAACCAACACTAAATTATCCTTGATAGTACGAAGAATATTAACAAGGGTTGTCAGGATTTTGTCCACCTCCTAAACCTTAGAGAGGCCTGATAAGTACAAGATCACCATGGGGGCTTCATCTTGTTGACCAATATCTTATCACGTTCATTCATAAAGGGGGTTTTAAAATTGTGAAAAATATGGTCAATATATTGTAGGTATTGGGAGGGTGATGCATTGTATGAGGGGGTTATAGGTCTTGGGAGGGTGATGCATTGTATGAGGGGGTTATAGGTATTGGGGGGTAGAAAAAGGGGAATTTGGTAAAAATATGGGATATGTAGTAAAAATAGAGGATTTTTTTTTGGGAGAGAGTTTCAACAAAATGATTTTGGGAGGTATTTTCCAATATCTAATGAAATTAGGGGTATTCTTTGATATCCCACGAGTGCAAGGGCTATGTCCCAAGTTCACTAAATGGAGGCCTCGTGGAGATCACTAGCAGGGGATATTGTCTATAGACTACCTCAAAAGGGATCATTTTAGTGGTAGCATGATAGATGGTATTATACCACCATTATGCCATGGGTAATCATTGCACCCATTAGGCTTGTTGGTCTAGCAAGACAAATCAACATAAATAAACTTCCAAACACTTGTTCATTGCTTCCAACTATCCAACTATTTGAGGGTGATACATTGTGTTGAGATTCAATTAGGTACCTTGAAGCTGAAACAACCCCTACTAGAAATTACTAGTGAAGGTGGGGTCATAATCAGTCACAATTGATTTAGGCATGCCGTGGAGTTTAAAAATATTTTCCATGAATATATGTGCTATTGTGGAGGCCTTGAATGGGTGTTGTAAGGCACAAAAGTGAGCATTTTTAAAAATCCAGAAAACAAGTACCATGATCATTGATTTGAGCATGATTTTGGCACAATGATATCCATAGAAATGTCAATCCACAAAGCGGTTGGAAGGGGTAAAGGATGTAATGCTCTTGGATCCTTTACTATTTCCCTTGTATGTCGTTGTCCTTTGTCACTTCCAAACAAAAAGGTGTGGATGTTCATTTTCATTCCTTCCCAATGTATGAATGCTTAATCCATTTAAAACTTGTAATGTATGAATTTTTTCTTAAACTTGTAATGTCTTGTGGGAGAGAAGTGTAATTTAGATAACACTTTAGATTTAAATGTTGAATCGTGGACCAAAAACATATGCCCTTTATAGCAGAGCTCATCATTTTTCCAAGTGTAGAATAGATGTATATGTGGGTCAACTTGTGGATGGTGGATCATGTGCATGATCTTAGCATACGATGACAATTCTTGGCATACCTCATGCAACCAATCTGACACTAAGAAAGATAAGACAAATAGGAAACCTTCATCTTCATACTCCCTAGATATAGCATCAGCCACCACATTATCATGTCCCTTCTAGTAGATAATCTCGTAGTCGTATCATAATATATCAGTGACCCACTTTTGGTGCTCTTACGTGGACAACCTCTATTCCAAGAAATATTTCAAGCTGCAATGGTTTTTTTTAATATATAAATGATACCCCGTCATGTAAGGATCCCACATATCAACTACATAAAAAAAATAGCCAGAATTTACTTTACATAAGTGGATTTCCCCAAGTATATATCACATAATTGCTTACTAGTGAAGGCTAATGGGCATCTCTCTTGCATTAACACTACCCCAATTCCTTTGTTGGATGTGTAATATTCCAAGACAAAAGTGTTAGTGAAGGTGGGAATCGCTAGTACTAGGGTAGTACACAGCATATTTTAAAACCCGAAAATCTTGTTCAACTGAGTCCTCATTCCAATTGAAGGCATTCTTTCTGTGCAAGGTGGTGAGGGGAGTTAAAATTTTACCATGGTCCTGCACAAACTTCTTGTAGTAACTTGTAAGTCCAAGAAATCCCCACAAAATTTTGTGAGTATTGGGACGAGGCCATATTTTCATCGCCTCAATTTTGTTAGGATCGACATGCACACCCTCCCCACTCACAATGTGTCCCAAATATTACACTTTTGAGACACCAAAATCACATTTAAAACATTTGAAGAACAGTTAGTGATGATAGAGGAGTTGTAAAACCTTATCAACATGTGCCACATGTGCCACCCAAGTTTTGTTGTAGACCAAGATGTCATCAAAGAAGGCCAGGATACAATGGTGTAGAACATGTCAAAAAAATCTGTTCGCAGGGCTCTAAAAAGTGGAAGGCATAGTGCAAATACCTAAAGGCATCACTAAAAACTCATAATGACCTTCATGAGTGAAAAAAGCAATTTTAGGAATATATGCTTCCTTCATGCGAATTTGGTGAAACCTAGAGCAAAGATCAAGTTTGGTGAAGAACCAAGTGTCATGTAGCTCATTTAAGAGATCATCAATGACCAGGATGGAAAACTCGTCTTTGATGGTCAAGTTATTAAGATCTTGAAAGTTAGGACACATGCACCAAGTGCCTTCTTTTTTAAGAACTACCGTGATTGGGTAGGAATAAGGACTGGTAATAAGATGGATGACATCGATGGCCAACAAGGACTGAACTATCTTTTGTATTGCATTATTTTGGGTAAAAGGATGGTGATATGGGTGCACATTGGGTGCTACGATACTTGGGAGCAGTGGGATAGTATTATCATGTTCACCACATGAGGGTGGAAGGCCTTGAGAAAGTTCAAAGACATGTTGGTGTTTGTCCAAAACTAACTGCAAGTCTGGAAGAAATGGTTGAGAAGTAGCCTCAAAGGATTAAATAACATGGAATTGTGCAATGCAAGAATGACCCTTTTTTAGGAGATTTTCCATATGGTGGGAGCTGACAATTTATAGAGTTATTGCTATGAGACCTTTGAGAGTGTAGGAATTTCCATCTTTCTAGAAACTCATGTATAACTCCAAGAAATCCATGGTGATGGGGCTTATTGTTCTCAACCATTTAGCACCCAAAACTATATCACAACCATGGTCCCATTTCAATGGAAACCATGTGAGTTTTGAGGGAATAATCATCAATTTGAAGTTTCACATTTTCACATCGACCACCACATAAATTTCATAGATTCCCCCATTAGAAATCATAATTTGAAATTTTTTAATAGCATGCATATAGTAATGTGTTTCTTTAGAAATGCAATGATGAATGAAATTATTGGTGCTACCGTTGAATTAAGATAATGAACTTCCAATGCTTGATACAGCCAACCAACTTTAACGTCTGAGGAGAGGAAATATCAATCAAGGCATGAAGAGATATTTGAGGTTGAACCTCACCCCATTGGCCCGAAAGAGGAACATCCTCAGGTGGGCAGTGGTGGGGGGTGGTAATGTCATCTTGAGTCCCATTGTTAACTTCATCATCAAAATTTTCCTCATAGATGGTCATAAATAATTTATATTCTTTACATTTTATGCCCCAAACTTAATATTTTTCATCAAATTTGTAGCAAAGACCCTTGAGTTGGTGTTCTACCATTTTGGCCCATGTCAACTTATGGACCTTGAGGGGTGGATTAGGATGATAAGAGGACATCATATCTGGACATGGGCATGGAGAAAAGTTGGGGTGTTTTGGTTGGGCATGGAACATAATTTGAGCATAACATGCAAGATAAGTGGCCTCCAACCAAATAGTAGGGTGATTCATCTCCACTTGGGATTTGATACCTTCTTCAAACCACTGATAAAACATTGCTTTAAAAATTTATCAATCAATTTTTTTGTTCTCATGACCAAACACTCAAAATAATCAATATATTCTTCCACCATGCCTGTTGACACAATTTGGTAAGTTGGCCCACAAAATTAGTGTCCCAAATAAAGCGTACAAATAGGGTTTCCACAAACTGCTAACATGTAATGGACCTTGGAGACAATTTCTTACACCAATTCCACCACTACCAACATTCCCTATTGTAATACCCCTAGGCTGAATCCCAATTGTAATGTAAATATAAATATACATATAAGTTGGTGAGCCATGGGCGCACAATTCTTGGGTATATTTTAGCACGCGCACACCAAGGGAAGAGTGTGTGCTTGTTTCATAGCTCTGTGCACATCTGAGTAAGTGCACGAGGATTGTCGTGCGCATACACCTTAGTAAGTGCATGAGGATTGTCATGTGCATGCACCAAGGGAAGAGTGTGAGCCCATTTCATAGCTTTGTGTGCACCTCAGTAAGTGCACGAGGATTGTCATGTGCATGCACCAAGGGAAGAGTGTGAGCCCATCATAGCTTTGTGTGCACCTCAGTAAGTGCACGAGGATCGCTTCAAAGTGTGCATCGGACCATGTTTGTAGTCAGGATATTTTGGGGCTAGAGAGCCTTTGTATATATGTATACTGAGGCCAGATTTCCTGCGTGGTTATTGGGCTGGAGAGCCTAGATTGCGACAAAGGCCAGTGCGCCTATTTTTGTAAAATGTAATTGCAATCAGATATTAATATAAACATATCATTGTGCGCAGACCAATCAGACGAAAAGGGACAAGGGGGCTAAACTCCACTAGAATGGGAAAGGGGTGTGAAGCTTAAAGGGAATATTTTTATAATATTTCCAAAAGTATAATTATGGGATATGTATTTATCCTAAGTTCCTAAGGAATGGGAATAGGTCACCAAATGGAGCTAAGTTATCTCTTAAGGTGACAAATGTCCAGTTATAATCATGCAAATATATTGTTGGGACTTAGTGTATTTTAAAGGAATTCACTCATTCCTTCATGAGGTAGATGAACTTTCCTTTGTGAGGCATCTGTATCTTGTTGTAACTTGTTTCCATCACATAACCATGTACTTGGGAAGGCCTGTGTGTTATTGAAGAGGCGGGTTTTCAGGCCTGTGTCTGTCGAAGAAGCAGGTTGTCAAGCCTGTGTCTGTCGAAAAAGCGGGTTGTCGGTCCTGTGTTGGTCGAATAAGCGGGTTGTCAGGATCGTGATTTTCGAAGAATCAGGTTTCCAAGTCCATGAGCATTCTCTCCACAGTGCGAACTGTTAGGAATTGCTTTCACAAGGTGCCCAGTTGCAGCTACAGGGCCCTGACACTTCCTGTACGGCATGTTGTTGAAGCACTAGAAGGGAATTGGGGTAGCCAAATGACTGTTGAGCAGAGAATGGGTACACTTCCTAGGGTGGGACGGGCATGTGGGGAATAAGGGATTGTAGTATGTTTGTTGGGGTTAGTACTTAATCCAAAATGGATCTTGAAATGCTCAAAAATAAAAGTTCTCAAATGCTCAATAAAATGGCATTACCGCGAAGTGATCGTTGCAATCTTTCTGGTGGCACAAACGGATCGAAAAACGGAGTCTGTATGCAAAAGTTATCGCAATCTAAAGTTTGGGTCAAATAGGTAAAAAGTCAACTCGTCAAAGGACACGTGGCACATTCTGGAGATGACATGTGGCATGAACAAGGTGACGTAGAAAAATGCATAATTGACACATGGCAGGTTTCATATGTGATAAGTGGCAGAGTTTTGTGTGGACACTTGACAGCTGATTGATTTCCACATGGGCGAATCCCATAGCAAAATATGACATGTTGGGATTGGTAAGATTTTAGCAAGTCAAAAGTTGATCTATATGTCCAGCGTAGGATTCGAACTCAAGACATATTCATGCGCTAACAACTTCAACCAAAAGATATGGCAAGTTATTAAATTTTAAGGAGGAATTATTTATTACATGGCTATTTTTAAAATGCTGTCATTAAAGTGGATAAGCCCACTAAAGTGGAAATGGGGATTATTTAAATATATTTTGAGATATAGTTTAGATATCAGCCATTAAAAGTGGATTGAATCCATTGAAAATGGATTGGGTAAGATTTACCATATCTTATATGGTTTTCAAACCCATTTTAAAATCGCGCCACATATATATAACATGTACCAATACATTGAAATGTGGGTTGTTGTAACCATATATCATATGGTTTACAAGTATTGCGCTTATCCAAAGTTTATGCCACGACTTATGTATTATGGGTTTTGTTTTTAACCATATTGTATGGTTATACCATAAAAAAAGGGCACGCCACAATATTTTAATCCATAAAATTATATTATAGGTTTTTAAACCATATTTTATGGTAACCAACCCAGATTTCATGCTACAAATCGGGTCTAGTTGGGATTCGATCCCTGGACCACCTTTTTATTAACCAAAAGGTTTATCCATCGAGCCACAGGTCAAATATATATAAAATAATGCAGAATAGTATAATTTATTCAAGAAAAACCATTGAGCCAAAGGAACTTTGGAGGCCATTTGTGGGAGCTAGAGTTAACGTTTTTCAGTGTTGTCAGTTGCGTTGGATTCTTGAGGTCAAGCAGAACACAATGAAAGCAGTCTTAAATCCATTTTATGCAATTTTTATGTACATTTTGAGTATTTGAAGGAATTAACAAGAAAGCCTCCCCCACAGAGACAAAGGCCCAAAGATGTAGGCAAGCTTGGTGTTATGATTTTTTGTTTCTTATTTTTTGTTCTGTATTGTTTAAGATGGATGCAACATTGTTTCATTAAAAACTCCTTTCTCATTTAAGTTTTTGAATGGTAATTTAACACATGCTTAAAACTTAGCCAAGTCTTTAAAGATCAATTTCGAATCAGCACCTTTTTCTGAGTGTTTTGACTATGGATAGACCTTAGCTTGGCTTAGGAATCCTTTGCCTAGGTGGAGTTTTAGCCCCAGCTCGAGGGTGACCTGCTGCTGAAATTTCTAAACGGTAGAGTCTATGGTTGGGAGGAACGTATGAGATCTACGCGCAGTTGGTGGATTACAACAAAAGATAAGTGTCTTCTTATATGTATTATTCTCTGAGTAATGTGCATATACATGTTAAATATATTATGTGTTAAAGTTGTATATATATTTGCGTGTGGATTATATAAGTTGTAGAGTTGCATTTTTGTCACATATGTAGGGTATGGACTATGACAGTGTATATGTGTTTATATATTGTTCAACTTGTGATTGCTTATGTTATTGTTATTTATGGAATTGATACATAGTTATGTTGGGTTGTGCATATATTGTTAGTTTTGCATAATTGTTGCAGATGTATAGCATGGTAGTCATTAAGTGTTTTCTGTTAGATAATTTCGTGGAAAAGATCATGAGATTCTAAGGCTAGGCCTAAATCATCGCCGCGTCAGGAATTAGTATGAGCACGCAATTGGGACAGACTCTGCATGCGGCATAAGAATGGTTGTGTGTGTAGTTGTATTATGAGTTCATTCCAATGTGTTATTCATTATCTTGTTAAGTAACTTCAACAGTAATCATATGGGTTCTAGCGCGAAGCTAGAAATGTTGTGTGTGCTAAGGGACAGTCGACGCGGTCGACACAATGAAGGTTGAGCATGCAAAATTGCTAAGATATAGTTGTTGTGTGCGGTATGAGATCGGATGCACGCACTAGGAAATGTAGCTACACGTAGCACAAGGCCAGTTGTGCATGTTGTTGGTTTCAATGAGTTACGTCCATAGAAGAAAGAATTGATATCAGAGCTTTTTATTTAGCGAAGTTACAATGGTGGAGACTTTACAATGTGGTAACAGGGCTCAACTAGGAGGCTAGATATGTCACAACGTGGTATCAGAGATCGAAAATAATTGATGTGACATGGCCTTTTAGCAGAGCTGGGGATTGATATGACCTTTGAGCAGAGTTGGGGACATTACAAAGTGGTATCATATCTTTTGGTTCAATACTAGACTTGTATGGGCCAGAGATCAACATGAAGTTGGTGAGGCGGGCATTTTTATGATGGTCGTGGGCTTGTAAGATGAAAATATGGAAAAATCATCTAAGTGAAGAAGAGACTCATGTGGGCTAAGTATTGGTGCAAGTGTGTGTGTACTAAATTTTGGCACTGCGCGGTGCAGGACTTATGGTGTGCAGAAGATATCGGTGCATGGAGTGTGTGCATTGAATATTGGAACTGTGAGGTATAAAATTGGTTGAGAACACGTAATATGGGAGTGCAATACATGTGTGATGAATATGGATGCCATGCAGAATTGATGGGTGTGTGCATAATTATAGTGCATAGGATGTGCACATTGAATATTGGTGATGCACAGTGAACACACATTGAATATTAGCACTGCACGAAGCATAATTTTTGGCGCATGCATAGTGTTGGTGCGCAGTGCGTGCGTGTTGGCCCTTGACCAAGTTTTGGGAGTTTCTTGGTCATGTTGACCTATTTTGGGACTTCGAAAATCCCTAAAGATTGGCACCCAAAAAAAGGGTTACAGATCTATGCATATGACTGGATAAAAATCCTGCAAATCTAGGGATTTCGTTATAGTCGACTTCCAAGTTGGGTTACCAATCAGCCTTCATTCGGTCTCTAGTAAGTCATCCCACGCCCGCTCTTCTACCTCTTTTCAGTTTACTTGTCGTCAATATCTTTGACTTTGACTTTACCTAATCGACTTCCTCGACCTTTGACTTGTTGACGATCCACCTCAACCTTCGACCTTCAGTCGATCTACCTCGACTCGACTTTCACCGCAAAGAATATAACAACCCAACACGTTTGAGGTTTGTGTGCAACTAGTGGATTACAACAAAAGATAAGTGTCTTCTTATGTGTATTATTCCCTAAGTAATGTGCATATATATATTAAATATAATATGTGTTACAATTGTATATATATTTGTGTGTGGATTATATATGTTGTAGAATTGCATGTTTGTTGCATATGCAGGGCATGGACTATGACAGTTTATATGTGTTTATATACTATTCAACTTGTGCTTTTTTATGTTATTATTGTTTATGGAATTGATACATAGTTATGTTGGGTTGTGCATATATTGTTAGTTTTGCATAATTGTTGCAGATGTAGAGCATGGTAGTTATTAAGTGTTTCCTTTTAGATAATTATGTGGAAAAGGTCATGAGATTCTGAGGATAGGCATGCATCATCACGTGCGTCAGGAATCAGTCTGCGCAGACAATTGGGATAGACTCCGTGCACGACATAGTAATGGTTTCTCATGTAGTTGTATTATGATTTCATTATGTTTTTTTATTTGTTATCTTGTTAAGTAACTTCAACAGTAATTGCATAGTTTCTAGCGCGAAGCTAGAAATGTTGTGTGTGCTAAGGGATAGTCTATGTGATCAACACAATGATGATTGAGCATGCAGAATTTCCAAGGTATATTTTTTGTGGGCGGAATGAGACCAGTTGCATGCACTAAGAAAACGTAACTGCGCGTTGCACAAGGCCAATTGTGCGCGTTGTTGGTTTCAATGAGTTGCTTCCGCAAAAGAAAGAATTGATATCATATATTTATTTAGTGAATTTACGGTGGTGGAGACTTTACAATGTGGTAACGAGACTCAGCTAGGAGGTCGGATACGTCACAACGTGGTATTAGATATAAAAAAAAAATGATTCAACATGGCCTTCGAGCATAGCTGAGGATTGATATGGCCTTTGAGCAGAGTTGGTGTTGGCATAGAGGCATACCCAGGGTTCAACGCTTCAACATCGCACCAAAAAAACCCTAATTACCGACCCTTTCGGCAACACCTGCGAAGTATCACCCGAGGTAGAAGCAGGGGGGGTTATAGGACGCAGGTGTCTGTAACCAATCTGGGACACAGATCTGTGATAATAACACTTCGCAGAGTACTCTATTAACACTTAGAAGATGATAAGTATTAGTTCATTAGCTTCATTAACATCGCAGAACAAACCCTAATATGGATCGGCACAGTAACAACAAAGATTAAGCATTTCTACCACTTAGCACATGGAATTGAGTTAGATCTAACATTCATTTGTTCTTAACACATGTAAATCACTAAGCAACAACAAATCTATCTATCATACATAACATTCAAGGCACTGAGCAAATTCATAACATAACCAACAAAGCACAAAGCAAACCAAAGACACAAGATATACGTGGTTCACCCCAATGTGGGGCTACGTCCACTAACTTCTTCATCTTCTTTATTATTCTTCAAACTCTTACATTGAATTTCTCCTGTGCACTAAGCCACAGAGCCAAGCTTCACACCAGACAGGAGATCTATGCACTGAGCACCAGATCCTCGTTCCCAAAATTTGGTCAAGGCACAGAGCCAACTTCTCTATCGAGCACGGAGCCTTACATACACAGTCTTTTGCACAAAGAAACTCAGAACTACTTGCACTTAGCCACTTCCCACTATCCCCTACTCTTCTACAATACATTCTTACTTATACTTTTACCATCCCTTACAATAAGGCCTAATCATGGGTAAACCCCATGGGCCGACATCCCATAATCCCTTACAAAAACCCTAAATAACCCCTTACAAAAACCCTAAATAACCCCTTACAAAAACCCTAAACAACCCCTTACAAAGCTCACAAAATAAGTGAGATCCACGATCTCAGCTCCGCCTAGGTGCTCCTTTCTCAACCAATGTGTCGAAGTCCAAAAAGTGGTCAAACCTGGCCAAGGTTTCCTCAAAACTTGGTCGAAGGCCAACAGTTGGGGACGTTACACCTATCTAGATATAGAAACTGATTTGGAGTTTCAATAAGTCATGTGTTATGGTATGGAGGGAAAAGAATTTTTCCATTTGGTCAACCCAACATGTTGAATATGACCCATCATACTTATTCAAATCATCTTTAGGTAGGCAAGGCATCGGAGTGTGGGAATTGTCAAAAAAGGAGTCGTCTTGATTGTAACCTTCTTCCTCATCAGCATGCTTACCCTTATCGGAGCCTTCATCTAAGAAACCATAACCATGCTTACCCTCCAACACCTCAATCTAATCAAAACAAAGGTCAACTTGTGCATTGAGGGCAGCCATGTTGGTCTCAACTGTTTTCACTAACTAGGTGAGAGACTAAACCATTTTCTTGATTTCATCTGTGGTTGACATGTTACAAGTGTTTCATGGGACCATGGGGTCCATCAAAAAAAAATTCAAAGAGTTATCCCAATGCAATTAATGTCATGAGAGGAATCTGTCGAGATGGGCCACAAGACACTATATTAGCAGGTCCACAAAAAAAGGTTACTAGAGAGACACCATTACGATTAATATTGTGCAAGGGGTCTTTTGAGATAAGTCTCTCGTAATGGTACATGTGGGCCCCAAAAAAAAAAATTTTGAGATAAGTCTCTCGTAATGGTACATGTGGGCCCCAAAAAAAAAAAAAATTGGTGAGAATATTACTACTGTCGAAATATTATTGCCTCTCTCTAGTTGTGCCCTACCTTTTTTATATACGTTCTAAATTTTGATGGTTTTCTCATCGTTTTGGGGAGGGTGTGATTGTGCCCATGTCCTTACATTTTGATGATCTATTAGAGCACTTATATTTATTTTGCTTCATTGTTTACTCCTTTGAGGATGGGAATGCAACCTAGTTACCTAAAGTGTTGCCTCTTTATCTTTGAGGGAAATGGATGTTTGCACCTATGTCTTATTAACCAAATTTGTTGAATCTTGGACAGATTTGATGTACCTTTGAGATATATTTTGAGTTTATATTGGAAAATCGTCTATATGTGTTAATGGGACAAGTTTTTATTGAACAACGATGTAATGATGGTTTGAATTTTATGGAGTCTCGTAGAGTCCTCATTTAGCACCTATTAGTGATTGATTATCAATCCTTGGAAAGATTGTAGTAGCCACTTTGTTGTGATTCATTAAGATTATATTACATTGTGATCATAAGGGAAGCAAAAAATTCCCTCTGTTGTTGATACAGGAATGGGTATGAGTCAAAGTTTTGTTTTTGGTGACCTATTATCACTTATCTATAGTTGTGTTAGCTTCGAGACAATGTTTTAGGACATATTTTATCAAGTCAATGTAGTCAAATATGGGTTTTGATGGTTAATTATCAAGTCCATGATTTGTTTTCAAACCATTGTACATTGGTGGCTTGTTTGTTCACACCATGACTTCAACGAATTTAGATTCATCTTATCATACATGAAATGCATGTGATATGAATGAAATTGGAACACTTTGACTCAGTGCTTGAGGTTGATTCAAAAGATCAGTGGTTGACACTAGGTGGTTTCTCATTGGTGGTTCTTGAACATC
The DNA here is from genome assembly GCA_900067695.1 of Picea abies. NCBI lineage: Eukaryota > Viridiplantae > Streptophyta > Pinopsida > Pinales > Pinaceae > Picea > Picea abies. The sequence goes on from CBVK0100673443.1 coordinate 32,405, forward strand.
ATGCATTTAGCATACCTTGTATTAGTTGTGGATTTTATTTGGTTCAATACCAACATGGGATGATTTTCTCGAGAGCATATACATTGCTACTTATCACTCTAGTGATTGCACTATCTTTCTTGGTGGATTGGATTGACCTGGTCAGATGCAAATAGAGATGGTGGTCGAATTTTTTAAGCAAAGTACATATCGATAATTGTGGTGGTGATTAGATGTGTGATAAATGTTGCACCCACATTTAGAGCCCTAGGAGAGGAGTATATTATTTTAACAAGAATAGTTACAATGATTGTATTAATACTTCTAGATAGTACTTATCACCCTTGAGTTGACTCATCAAAAATAAAGGGAGGACCTTATTGGGTCAAATTTGTAGTTGGATTGGATTGTTGACTATGTTAATGACATGATGGTCACTTTATTAGTAATGGGAAATATAAGACTTAATGATGTGATGACTTAGTGGGTTGAAGTATTAAATGTTTTATGTATTGATGGAGGTAGTGGAAGAGAGCCTTTAGTGCCTCCTTAGTGAGCTCTTTATTACTCCATTCCATTGTAGGAACTATATTAAGAGGATTTTATGGATTTGGTGGGTTGTTGGTTCATGGTTTATTGGCCATTCCTTTATTGTACCATCATGCTTTATGAGCACATAATAAGTCTATGGTTTGAGACATTGTTTGTCACATTTTCCCACCATAGGAAACGAAATCTTCATGTATTTTCTCTATGTAGTTTGTTATAATATGCACTATTAATAAAGGGTAAGGATCTAATTGTGGATTATCTTTGTGTATTATTGCATTTATTTGGTTCCCATAGGTGTCAACATTTTTCACCTATGGAGAACGTGATCCACAATTTCTCTCCACGTATGTGTGAAAACGATGTCATGGAGCAAGAGTTATTGTAATAACCTAGAGTCAAGTGAATTGTTTCCTCTACCAAAACAATGTGCATCATGATTTTAGTAGACAATTGATTAAATTATTTTTTTCATAACCTAAATCAATTTTCTTGAGCTAGGGGAGCCGATGAATCTCTCTTAGAACTAGGTAATATAAAATATCATTTTACCTTTACCAAGATTATGCCTTTGCTCATTGATGATGGATGCATGAACCAATGATTGTTCCTTTACATGCACCAAGTAATGGGATTTGCATAATGGAATGTGTATTCTTACGACATTAATACTCGATAAGGATGTATATTCTCAATTTAGCAATGCTTTGGGATGCACCTTGCCTCTCTCTAGTTGTGACTTATTTTTTTATGGATGCCTTCTGAATTTTTATGGTGGGGAGGTTATGATTGTGCCTATTTCTTACATTTTGATATTATATTGGAGTGCCTACATTTATTTTTCTTGATTGTTTATTCCTCTGAGGATGGGCATGTGTCCTAGTTACCTAGAGGTTTGTGTCTTTATCTTTGATGGCAATGGATGGTTGCACATTTCCTTATGATGATTGCACCATATCTTTTTGAGGCAGATTTGTTGAACCTTGGACATATTTGATGTGCCTTTCAAATATATTTTGAGTTTATATTGTAAAATCATGTAGAAGTGCTCATAGGAAGATTTTTTTATTGAACAACAATGTAATGATGGTTTGAATTCGTATGGAGTCTCATAGAGTCCTCATTTAGTGAGGATCAATGATTAATAATCACTCTCCATGGTAGGATTGTAGTAGTTACTTTTTATGATTCATTGAGGATGTATTACAACATGATGAGAAGGGGAGTAAAGTTATCTCCATTATGGATGTCAGGATGTCAGAATGGGTATGAGTCAGAGTTTGGTTTTTAGAAACCTAGTATCACTTTCATGCAGTTATTCCAACTTTGAAATACTATTTTAGGACTTCTAATATCAAGTTAATGGGTTTAGATTGTTGGTGACATGGACTGGGAGTTGTTTTCAAGCTTTTCTTCATTGGTGACTTGTATTTTTACACTAGTGCCTCAACGAGCTTGGTTCAGCTTATTAGTTGTGTAATGCATATGATATCAATGGAATTGTTACACTTTGAGTCAACTTCTAAGGTTGATTTAGAGGAGAGGTGGTTGAAGTGAGGTGAGTTTTCATCGGTGGTTCTTGAGCATTGTGCATTTAGAGTACCTTGTCTTAGTTGTTCAATACTAGCTTGGGATGGTTTTCCTAGGAGTGTAGACAACACGATTGATCAACTTGGTTATTATGATATCTTTCTTGATGGATTGGATTGATTTTATTGAATGCAAATATAGATGGTGATTGAATGTTTTGAGCAACACGTCAAAGTTTGTCCTAGGTGTGGTTTTGGGTAATTTTGGATAGTTGTGGTGGTGCTAAATGTGTGATAAATTTTACACCCAATGTCAAAGCCCTAGAAGAGGAACACTCTTTTGGAGAGGATGGTTGCAATGATCATATTATTACTTTCATATGGTTTTTCACCCTTGAGTTGACCCAAGGGAAAGTCAACAATAAAGGGAGGACTTTGTTAGGTTGAATTTGCACTCAAATTGGATTGTTTGCTATGTTTATGACATGGTGGTCACTTATTAATAATGGATATATGGGACTTAATGATATAATGACTTGGGGGAATAATGTTTTTAATGTTTTATGTAGTGATGGAGGTAGTGGACAAAATCATTCCTTTCCTCCTTAGTGGGTCTTAATTACTCCATCATAGGCACTATATTTGAAGGATTTTATAGTTTTGGAAGGTTGTTGAATCTTTGTTCATTGATCCTTCCTTCATTGTATCATCGCAATGGATAAGCACATGAGAATATACAATTTGAGGGAGAGTTTTCCATGTTCACCCACCATGGACAAGGGATGCTCCATATATTGTATTTTTATAGTTTCTTAGTATTTGCATAATGAATAAAGGATCAAGATCGCATTGCAGAGTCTCTATTTGATTTATTTGCATTCATTGATAGATATTATATTAATTGATGGGGAGTTGTGTGATAGATTTATCTTAGCACCTTCGAGTGTCAACACCACTCTCTCTGTAAACCTCCTTAGACATGGTCCTCCCCACTAATGAAGCACTTTTGGAGGTTATGACCAGCCTAGATGCCCCTTGGGTTAGCCTTCCTAATATCTCTCCTCTCTTATCTACATAATTATCCCTTCCTGGAACATATCAGCATGCAATTGCATCGAAATATCTCATTCACCCTAGAAATGTATGTTTCCAACTTTTGTTCCAAGCACCACTTTCCCTTGAGGAAGGTACCTCAGAATGATTCCCAATACCTTAATTATCAATATTTACACCCAACTATATGTCTAGAATATAAAATATTTTATTCTAAGGCAGATAATTTCCCTCAATTTTTTCTTCCAATAATTTTAATATTACCATTGTCGTTTCTTAGCTTCAAGACTTTGAACTAGATATAACTTTTATTAGTGATCATTTTTTTCTCTCTCCATTAGACCTTTACAAGTATATTCATGACCTATCATGTAGGTTTATATTTTTCCTCTGTGACATTTCATGTAAATCTTGTTTCGCCCTCTTTTTCCTTAAGGTCCACCCCATTGGGTATTGGTGTTATAGCCCTATTTTCTTCCCTTGTCTTTGCACTCATCTAATAATAGATACTTCCTATGTTGGGTCACCACAGTTTAGCACCACTTACATTATGGCACCAATCCTAGTCATTCCCCATATCAAGGGGATCCTTTATAGTTTAAAATTGTGTCCTAAGCTCAATGCTCTACTGTTATCATTTTTTTGCATCTACCCTTTGGGATCCCACTCATTATTTTTTTGTTTACTACTGCACTTTGCCATTTGTTGTTTGTTGTGATCTACTTGTTGCTTTCAAGATATAAATCTACGCATGCATGTGAACGATAACTATCTAATGGGTGGTAAGAACCAAGGTATGCACTATCTATCACCCACTTGTTTCTTTATTTTCTCATGATTGTTTTTCCCTCATGCGCTTTTTCCATTTGTTGCTTGTTGTGATCTACTTGTTGCTTTCAATATATAAATATACACATGCATGCAAACTATAAATATATGATAAGTGGCATGTGTTAGGGTATCCATTATATGTCACCCACCGGTTAAGTTTATTTGATCATGACTATTTTTCCGTCATGCGCTTTGGAATGGATTTGCTAGAAACCTAATACATGTTTTCTCTCTATACCATAGGAGAGTCTTCATTCTTTCTCAAAGATGAAAAATCCAAAAAAGAAAAAAAGGGGGGGAAAGAAAAGTGATCTTATCCAAAAGGTATTTTTCCCACAAGTATGGGCAACGGTCATTGTCACCTTTAGTCACAGAATCAGCAATGAGTTATTCCATCCACAATGTAGTTACCCAACACTATTGTCATTGAGTTTTTTCTACTCTATCTACTTGTAAAAACTCCCATATCCTAGTGTTCCCAACCCTACATCAGTGGAGTTATCCTCCCATGATCCTTAAGTCAAGGTTGCTTCCCAAGTCACTTGTTCCTTTAATATGCATTAAGGAAAGTATTGTGTCGCCTTCCCATGTCAACCTTCCCCATTTCCAACAATCCAAGTCCCATATCATTCTTCAATTATCTCATCACCTTGTGTTAGTTGGATAAATTCCACCATTTCCCTTCTAATGAGTAATCTACACCCATCAATTATGACATATTTTCTCTGGGGGTGTGATCTAGAGGCTTTTTAGTACCTTGGTACCCATTTTACTCATTGGTTGATCACCTCATATCCAATAGTGATTTCCATCATTGACCCCTCAATGGATAGTTCCTCCTATGCCTGATTTCAACTCATTTATTCACACCCTGGAGAATTATACTAGTACATTGGTCCCCACTTTCATCAAAGGTAGGTTTCCCCACATGTGGAAGTGATTTCCATCATTGATCCCTAACCAAATGATTTCCCTCATGCTCGAGACCAACTCATTTATCCACATCAAAGACAAGTCTACTAGAGGTGATGTTCCAAAATTCATATTGAAGACCGTAGACATGTATGGATCCAACCCAACAAGGACTTGGATCTATTACATGCCTGATCCCCCACAACTATGGGCCTCATCTCTTCCAGCTTTTTTCCTACACTTGGCGAGATTACTCCCTTTTTACACAGATGTGTCGATATATCAATGCTTGCCTCATTAATACATTACATTATTCTTTCATGGGCTCATTTAGTTAATGTACATTGACTTGGTTTATACATGAGCGTGGGAATGTCTAACTCATGAGAATAATATATATTATGTCTTAACTTTCATTATTTTTATAGGGTCTCATTTCTTTCTCTAAGAGATGATTTCCTCATGAAGTCTCTCCTAAGTCCACTCTGAAAAAATAAAAAGCATGATGTGTTTTAGTCATGCATTATCCTCCTACCCTCATACATCATGGGGAATTTATTAACACCCAAATTTTTTCATCGTGGTTGGCCTACAAAAACATCCAAAATTAGAATCCAAAAATCAAAGGCTTGAAGGTCCCTTTAGTCATCTCCCCGAACACAAACATAGACCCATATGCATTTTCTGATATAACCAATGCAATTGCATGGATAACAAAAACTAGTGTATGCACTCTAAAAATAGACCCATGCAAATTTCCCTTCAAATCCAACTCAGTTCACACACAAATAAACATAACAGTTGCATGACTCTGCATAAAGTAGGAAACAAAAAGAAAAAAAATAAAGCATGCACCCATCAATGCATACATTTCAGAATTTACTCGACCATCCATTACTCACTAATCTTTGCATAGGAAGGTCTATTTTGGACCCTCAAATATACTATAGAAAGGGCTCTTTGTAAGCCTTTTACCATCTCTAGGTTGTTGAAGCCAAGTTGCTATAAATTTTCTCCTAAGTCACACACTTTGCATCCTTTCTTCCATATTGTCTATTACCATTGTTGTTATGTTAACAATTTGGAGATTGAGGAATTAGAAGTGGAAAAGATCTTGATTTAGGAAGGACATAGAAGGAGAGGTAATATGTTGATGTAATTCATGTATTTAATTGGTTAATAAGAGAGGATTTGAGGTTTCTTAGACATACTAAAGGTAATCAATTGATGTAATTCTTATTTGAATGGTTAATATAAAAATGTCAATGCTTCCCCCTTGAAATTAAAAAAAAATATATATATATATATATATATATATATATATATATATTAGGTATCTTAATTTAATTCCATTACATGTATCG
>CBVK0100673452.1:0-11463 GCA_900067695.1 Picea abies
TAGACATAGTCTCGCTCGAGGAGTAGGTTAAAGTCCAAGGGGTCATGAACTACCATCACATTGATGTAGACCATATTTCCTCCCAAAGTAAAAAGAAACCAAGGAAGGATCCCTAAAGGTTGACTAAATCTTATGTCAAAGGTCAAAAAATTCTGAGTCATGGGCGCAAGATGTAGGGAACCAAAATCTTTCCAAGCATTCACAGATAAGATACTAATATAAGAACCTTCTTCTATTATAGTGTTAAGAATATTCCTATCACAAACCTGCATGGTGATTTGGAAAGTAATGTAAGAGGGAAGATGGGGTTCTGTCAAATGATTCCAATTAATAGAAATCATCTAATTTCTTGAATGGGGTGCTATCATAATGGGTGGAGTGCCCCCTTGTCCTAGTGAATTAGTATTAATGAGGTAGAGTTGAGTGACATCTTCATTCTTTGAATGAGGAGTGGGATCGATCGACAATGAAAATAGATTGACCACTTTGGTTTCACTCTTCAATGGAGGAGTGGGATCGATCGATGAAGGAACTAGATCGACCACTTTGGCACTCTTGAGATGAAGAGTGGGGCTGATCGATGACGAAACTAGATCAGCCACTTGGGTTTCACTTTTCAGTTGAAGAGGCAGGTTGATCGATGATGAAACTGGATCAACCACTTGGGTTAGTGGTTCAATTGAGAATGAAACCAAATTGACCACTTGATCATCTGGAATGAACGAGGATGGAACCATATTGACCATTCCATCAACTAATGACGGTTTGGGAGAGCTCTTATGATAACCAGTTGGAAGTTGATTTTTTTCCAAAAGATAAGAAGCCTTGTCCATATGAGGGAAAAGGTGAGAGTAATGATCACCTTCACATAACATACAAGGAAATTTTACAGTTCTACTCTTCTTACCAACCTTAACATCACTAGTTGATGGGGTGTCACCAACATGTTCAACACGGATTGATGACATGGAAGACCACATTTCTAAGACCTTTGGGAGACTAGGGAAATCCCTCAGAAAGTGGTCACCCTTACAAAGCGTGCAAGGGGATTTGGGTTTAGGATTCTTCATTTTATACTTGTCGACTTTATCAACACTCCCAGTACAATTAAAAATAGCTGGTTTCTCAAGTCCAACATGACCTAATGCAGTTGGAGGCTTGCTCTCTTTATGATTATTTTTCTTATTCCCCTTCCATTTCTTCTTCTTCTTATTAACCTGACTACTTTGTTTATATATTTCACTAGGAGAAGAAGGAGAAAGGGAAGGAGAAATTAAAGGTGAAGAAGGTGAAAGGTTGACATGAGGTTGATTTGTGGGTGGTGTTCTTACATCCAAATAATTAAGTGCATACAAAGCACTTGGAAAAGTTGATATCACCAGAGTGGGGAATAACCAAACTGGAAACTCGATGGTGAGTCCTGAAAGACTCAGTGTGGAAATGCACAGAGGACCAACATTTCCAAAAGAAGGAAAGGCAAAAGGTTCCCCGGGAAAAGGGGTTCCTCCGTTGGTACTCCCGAGACTTAATTCCATTGACACTGACTCGACCTAAGGTACACTAAGGAAACTAAGAAGCACACACTACAAATATAAGAAGCAAACAATCAAACAAACCTCCCCACAATGAAACCACTTGTTGGTGATGAAATCCAACATTGCGATATCAATATAGGAAGGGGATGGGATAGAGCGGGTGGATCAATTACATTGGTAACCTGCTTAATGTACTTGAGCCTTGGTGCAAGTTCCCACATGGTTTTACTCGTTGGTGTACCCTCCAAGGAGCCCAATTGAGTTTGACGAATGTATGTTCCAGGTATAGTGAAGACTTTTATTCATCGTCACTTTGTGTGAGGACCCTAAATATTTTGGCTACTACGGAAACCAACTCGCAATCAACCTCTGGGCAGGTACAATCAATGTTTTGGTTCATTCTCAAGCTCAAACACATAAGAACACATGGGTAAACTTTTATCTCTTTTTCGGACCCGCATCGATACATGAAAAAGGAACCCCTTGGAGTCATCTTTAAGCTCTTTTCAGACTCTCTAAACGTGAAAAGATTTTTGAGTGATCATGCTTCCTTTCCCACTCGTTAAAAGGTTTGAAAGGGCATCTTTTGAGTGATAATTTATCTCTCTTTCGGCCTCGTAAGACTAACATTATGAAAAAGGAAAACACTGGAGTCATCTTTAAGTCATTTTCAGACTCCCTAAATATGAAAAACCACCAAATTTACCTTCTTTAGACTCGTTAAACAATCATACGTTGAAGGGCCCATACGGGATCGAGCCCTTACTTCTTCCAGTTCATTAAATAAAGGAAGAGGAACTTACCAAAGGTGAGTTATATCGATCATGTGTTACCCTCCTCAAGCTCGTTAAAATAAAAAGAGGTACTCATCTATCTGGATGGGGGGGAAAATTGAAGGAAGCAAGCCAAGAAGTTTTTGAGAACATTACCATTAATTCTTATAGTCACCCTTGAATATGACATTTTATATTTGCATGCATTTTATATCTGCTGAAATTTTGCACTGAACCAATCCTTTGAGTTTCCTTACTCCTTTGGGTCACCCAAAAAAAGTCACAGCATCCACTGCATTATCAAGTTTTGGCCCTTGTCAAGTTTCTGCTATCATGCTTCAGTGTTCAAGGGAAGTATCTACTTCAAGAGTCAACCATCTTAAATTTTTGTTTAAATACCCATGTCAGTCCAAGTTCTTTTGATCCACCAATTACATCTCTGTGTCAGTTTCATGTCGTTGATGGGGGATACACCAAGGCCCTCCCTTGAATATTCTATTCCTATCGACTTCAACACATTATCTAGGAGCTAGAATTAGAAACCAGTTAGTACCTTGGGACCTACATGCCTCAATGGTATGATTCTTCACTTCCACCAGTGGGTTTACATCATTTACCCCTGATTGGATGATTCCATGGATGTTCGACTTCATCTCATTTGTTCACATTCGTTGGAATGTACTAGGGTACCTTGGGAATCGTTGACATCAATGGTGATTTCCCTCGTGCATGTTAATGGTTTACCTCATTGATCGGTAATCAAGTGGTTTCTGCCATGTTCGACATCAGAACATATATTCACATGGTTAGACTTGTACCGCATCAGGATCGGTAAGAAGACCCTAGGTTGAGTAATCACTCTGATATGCACTTTGCCCAGGTTGTGATAGAATGTCTCTTGAATATTGACACATATATTGTTACATAGATCCAATTTGTATTGGTCTGTGGTTATGTCTTGTCATTTCGTAGATCCACTGTGTATTTTCATGGCTACGATCAGTTCATGTCATGGGAGCATAGATCCACATTGTATCTTCGATGGCTATACCTTTCTGTCAATATAATTATGGATCCACAGTGTATCTTATGGCGGCCATACCTTGTAAGTCTTTATCACCCAAGCATATGTATGCCTGCCTTGTGTTTGAAACATGTTATAATATTTTTTTGATGGTTGTATGCAGCTTCTACCAGGTTCTCCACGTCCATACCCTTGCTCGAAAAAGTCTACAAATTACTTCAGTCATCAATTTCCCTCTTCTAACTTCGTTCATTGGGGGGCAATCTGTTACACACAAAAATTACTCACTTCAATGATGATCTATTTTCTTCATTACAAGTGTCACTTTTTATCCATAAGTGTCACAAACATCATACAATCATCTTTCCCATGTGGCATCTCGAATGACATCACAAGGACACTTTAGACATCCTCAAAGTCTGGTTTGAGAAGGAGAAATCCAGGGATGATTTTAGGGGCTAAATTTTGCTCATGGGATAATTTTCCATAGTTTTTCCAAAAATGAGATTCACTATTTTAAAAATGATTTGCTCAAATTCTATAGGACAATGAAACCAATAGTTGGTGATGAAATCCAACATCATGAGATCAATATAAAAAGGGGATGGGATAGAGTGGGTGGATCAGTTACGTTGGTTACCTTCTTAATGGACTTATGCCTTGGTGAAATTTCCCACATGGTTTTACTCATGGGTGTACCCTCTAGGGATCTTGAGTGAGTTTAACCAACGTTTGACCCAGGTACAGTAAAGACTCCCCTTCACCGTCACCTTGTGTATCAACCATACAGATATAGGCCACCAAGGTTACCAACTCGCAGTAAGCCTCCGGGTGGGTACAATCGACAGTTGGGAAGGAACTTATGGGAAATATAACTAGTCCAGAATTCTTCAAGAGAACTAAATACAAGTAGACCAGATTACTACTGATAACCTCGAATGGATCTGGGATTCACAAAGTTATGAGACCAAATGAAACAAGACATTTCTCAGGAATAACCCCCCAATATATGATCTTTCCGCTACGTGGTTTAAGCTTCAGGGGGGAAATATTCGTTGCTCTCCCACATGAGAACTTGTGTTTAACTCCTATGTGAGAGGGGCATCTTGGATATGCTTATACGAACAATTGGATTTGCCACTCCTTAACACAAGATTCTATGTTTTCCTAATGGATTTGGAAATTTATCCTCACAACCTATTCCAAAGCCCCACACTTTAAGCTAATGTAGGTTCACTACTAGATACTATAAAAATGTCGGATCAATTTTATAAGCACTTCATTTTAGGGTTGTTGTTTACTCAAGGGTGTTTAGGGTTGTTGTTTACTCAAGGGTGTGAAAGTGAAACTTATGATGTTTTAGAGTCGACTCCTAAAGAATGCAGAATAATGAGATGAAAATATTTTTCTTCAATGAATCCTACATACAGGATGGAGAAGAGGTTCAACTTTATTCAAAAAAAACACCCAATTCCCTAATGAAATTTTCTAAATGAAGTATACTACACTACCCAAAAGAAAGAACACAATTATCTTCTTTATTTGATTTTAAGAGAAAGCAAACACAAATCCTTTAACGCTTCATTAATTTCAATCAAAAAGAAATATTCAAATGCAAATACAATAGACACGAAGCAAAAAGATTTCAAACAAATAATGCACTCACATGATAACAAGAACTGAAAGAAATAAGTATGATAAATCACTCAATCAAGTACTTGAAAATCGACAAGCATTCAAGGAATACAATAAATTTCAGAGAAGAATCCAAAAATTGATAAGGAGAAACATAAATCACTCAACTGTCTTGAGAAAACGAGCATCGAGAAAGAGAAATCAAATCTAGGTTGTGGTAAGCATAAAGTCTCAAATCAATCAAAAATAAAATATTTGAAAAGTAACTTAAGACCAACAAACCTTTGCACACTGATGCAGACCCCCTACCACTCCCGGGGTCCGCTCGACCTCCTGGGGTTTGCTCGACCTCCCGGTGTAGGATCGTTCAAATTTGGAGCTGAATTGGCTCTTTAGGCTCTGGTGAGCCCCCATTATCAAACACATGTCCTTTACCTAAAGCATAGGTCCTAAAAAAGACCCATGAGATCTTTTAATAAGCCGCTTACCTTTCATAGATTTGAAATTTTCCTTATCCCCTTTTCCTCAGATGACAAGAGCATGTGACCGAGGGTTGTGACTGAGCGGCAAGACAAAATGTGCTAATTCAAAGCTTCACCCTTCAATGATTTCCTAGTTGCATCTAATGAAAAATAACATTCACAAAGTGTCGATCATTGAAAAAGGCAGATCAAACGACTTGTAATCCATCACCAGATCGATCGCTACAATTCCACCTTTGCGATTCGGCTTCAACAATTTCTCCACAATGATTTTCCACCAATTCCTTGAATCACTAAAAAATAAATTACACCGAGTCTCAGATCGACAACCCTCATGACCTGATGGATCGATGGTTCTGATCTATTCCCTTTGGGGTTCAACGATTTCCTTTGGTTTTCAAATTACACAACTTCTCATATTCCCTGACGCTGAATTCCTTCTCCTTTCTCCATTTGTCCCCTTCTTGATCAACAACTAGGATGCCTTTGGTAATTTGAGGATTTTATCCATGTCTACACAACAACGCAAAATTGACTAAGTGCTAAGTCCTCAAACTGTAGGATCTTTCACCACGCTTCCTCTCCAATAGACAAATGGGATTGATTCCAACCTTCAGGCCTCCGCAAGCCTTCACAAAATTTCTCTATTTCCTCTGAAGTGCTGGACCTCTGGACCTCTAGATCTATTTCCACATGTCCTCCTTGTGATCAATGGTCCTGATCAACTCCAAAATTTGGGACTTTGGAGAGATCGACCTTCTCTTCCTACTATTATTCCAGAGTGTCTATCCTTTAGACCTCCTTATTTGATGATGCATGTCCTCTTGAATGGATGGCCTATATGAATTCAGGACTCCGGGATTTGGGAGTCCTAGCTTCTCCCTTCTATTCTTTCAAACCTACAAACTGACGAAGGTTCTAATCATACACCATGTGTCCACTGGATCCAATGGTCCATATTTTCTTCGGACTCCTGGAACTTTAGGAACCTACACACCTTCTCAACTAATCGTCTCCCAGTGTGATATACCTACGAATGAGATATATTCTACCACATGTCTTCAGAGACCAATGACCAAGACTTAATTCTAACCTCTACACTTGAAGAACCTCTATACCAAACCACTTCATGAATCCCCTAGAGTGTCTATCCTCTGGACTTCTCGATCTATTGTCATGTGTCCTCCCATTCAATGGTGAGGATTTGCTCCACTCTTTGGAGCTTCGAGATCCTTGAATGCTCATTTCCTTTGTTCTATTGGATAGCTAGTCCTCCAAATGCAATGATATGTTGACATGTGTCCCTAGAAATCGAACGACCCAGTTCCACTCTATGCTTCGAGACTTTGACAGACTTATCTTCTCTATTCACAAAAATGAAAAGCTACGAACTTGCGAAGTTGAAAAGACTTTGAGGGAGTAAAGCATGTGAAACTTACTTGGATCAGATGGTTGTTGATCCATGCGCTTAGATCCAATGACCGATATCTATTCTCCTCTTGTGCGCTCCTCCTTCATTATGGACTTTGATCCGACGGTCCAGTTCACTCCCGACAATAGATATAACGACTGCTATTTTTTCTACTCCTCTACTACTATGCTTTATTTCGAAAGAATGATTTCTCAAAAAAATTTCGAAGGCTTCACCTTCGATTCTTCCCCTGCAAGGTTGACTCCTCAGCCTTTACTCACGTTGTTTCTTTGGAGCTTTGGACTTTGAAAAAATTCCAATTTGTTCTCACCTTGTGCTTCCTTCATAGTCTATGACTTAGATTGTCTTTCGGTCTGTTCACATCTTCTAGAGATCGTGTGCACATTTTCTCTATCTCTCTAGAGCTTGAACTCACTCAAAATTATAAGGGTCTTAGCCCTTGGTCTTCTCCAACAATTTCCCATGCCCTCTTAGCACCTCGACGCTCTTCTTCATGAGGTTAGACTCAAAGGTTTTTAGAAAATATTTTTTGTGTGCTTCTTGCACTTGTATTCCTTGAGAACTCCTCGACACTTAATCAAAATGTTGGCCTGATGCACTCCTTGCTCAGGTATTCTCCAATATTATATCTCCTCTAAGAGACTATGCACTCCTTGCATGAATTCACCTCCTGAAACCCGAACTCTAAAAGTTCACTTTCACAATCCTTACGCTCTATGTGAAGACTTGCACTCTCCTCTCCTCTCGAGCTATTTATTCTGATATTCCCTCTTGGAAACCTCCTCCTAGAACTCGAGATAGATTTCTCATGCACTCCTTGTGCCTGCTCAATGCACTCCTTGCAGATCCCTCAGAGTATTTAGTAACTTTGATATGTCCTCTTCAGAGTGTTCAACAACTTTGATAGGCCTGGAAGATCAGTTGGAAGCCTTCAAATTACAGTTTGTTAATAACAACTAGTCCTCTTCAGAGTGTTCAACAACTTTGATAGGCCTTCCTTGGCACTACTCCTCCCTTATGATTTTGAATTTGTTCTGCTATGCCCACCTGACACGCTCTTCCTTGAACTCGACAGAGAGTTCCAGTGCACTCCTTTCACTAGGTTCAAAGGGTTTTCAATCACTATGGTGTGCACTCCTCTAGAACTATTCATTCCAAGCTTTATAATGGTTTTGGTGTGTCCATATGGCATGCCCTTTCTCTGAAATCACAACAGATTTCAAGTGCACTCGTTGCACTGGCTTCATAGAGTTTTCAATACTCTGGTGTGCACTCCTTGCACAAGCTAAAGAGACTAGAACTACTCATAAATCCACAATTATAACATTCTATCTAATTCTTGCAAATGAAACCTATTTGCATACATCTACAACATACATACATAACCACAGTAAACATTCAAAAACAAGCATTCGCCACACATAAAAACATAGAAACCTCATAGGCAGGAAAACTGTCTTTTGTATTATATATGAATGCTTATGTACAAATATTTACAAAGGTTGGACTGCAACAGAGTCTTCAACACTTTCNTATTTACAAAGGTTGGACTGCAACAGAGTCTTCAACACTTTCTCTCCTCTATTCTCTTGATCTCTCTAATGATCTCTCCTCCAGAAATACTCTTCATACTAATGAATTCTAATACAAGAGAATTTTATTTACAAAATAGGAACACCTTGATCCTTCCCTCCAACTACCTACTCACATTGAATTGCATTCAATTACATTCAACAAAAAACTAGTCCTAATTAGAACTATGCATATCTAACTCTCAACTATTAACGACGACTTCACATGTATCTTGTACAAATCACATGGGCTCAAATTTCCTTGAGCCTTACAACATTTAATAACATTGAATTACATCAAAAAAATTAAACTTGGGTTCAAAATGAGAGGGTTGGTGCCTCCCTTTCCTTGGAACCCATTCCTCCTTGTGTGTTGATGCATTGGCTTGCTGGAGATGATGAGGTGGAGAGGTTATATTGCATCATACTCCTGCTTTGAAAAAATCATGATCTCCTACTCATGGCTCCCCTACTATGGAGGTTTATCTCCTCCGGGATCCCAAATCTGAATTTGGAGCTGTCCATATGCTCCTCTTCCTTCTTGTTTTTGTTGTTTTTCTGGTACTGCAGATTCTCCCCTGATCAACTTCTCTCTAATGATGGTTTCCTTCTCCACTTCTCCAAAAATTAACCTCCTTACCTCCTCTATCACTTTTTCCAGCTGGTCCACTAGCTGGATCCTCTTCTACAGTCTGTTCTGTTGCATCTCCTCTTCATCAATCTCGAACTTGACATGTTGGATAAGTTGACTCTACACTATTTCCCTTTCCTCCAGGGCTTCCACTCCTTCACAAAAATCAATGGGAAGATAAATATGATCTCCCATGCTGCTTCTACCTCATGTGGCACTATCTTGCCACTCCACAAATTATATTTCTATAGTAGTGCCATTGAGTTGTTTCTTAGTGATCTCCTCTGACAGTTCTCCTTCTGTCAACTCCTCTCCTTGTGTTGGTACAAGTCCAACTTCATCCAAATTCTCCTCCGGATGGAATTTTTCTTCACTCTTCACAACTGCATCCCTCTGGTAGTCTTCTTTTGTTCCTGGATTTCCTAACCAATCCTTGAAAATCCTCAACTCTATCTCCCACTGAGTGCGAATTTTGTCTGAATGCTCCTCTTCTCCTTTCATCTATTGGGAATATGTCAATGTCTTCTCCTTCTCCTCCTTGATAGTCTCTGTTGGTTGTATCTCCTCTATTGCACCTTCAACATGTGCACTGGCCTCTACTGGGATGCTTCATAGGAATATGTTGGTTCCTCCAATGATCATAATGTGCCTCTAATCCTCCTTCTCTTTCATCATACTTCTTGTTGATATGAACTCCTCTCCTCTCAGTTCATGAGACTCTCATACAGTCTCATCTCCATTTCTGTCATCACTCCTTGCTGATATGAACTCTTTTCTGATCTTCTGAGACTTTTAGATAGTCTCTCCTCATCCTCCTTTTCCACCTATAAATCTGAGGTTTCTCTCCTTCCATCCTTGCAGTCTATGATATCTTTGAATGATCCAATCTAATTTCCCTCTTGGAAATCTGCATTATCACCTCTACCCACCTGGAATTTTATAAGATATTTAGTTGATATCTCTTACTCATCACTGAGGTTCCTTCCAATCTCTAGTTCACAAATGTAAACCATCTCCTGCTCTGTGGCATAAGGTTTTCAGCATGCCTCAACCACCTCCTCAAATTCTGTTTCTACCTTCTAGAAATCAACTGCTGGATAAGGCACTTTACTTTTCTCTTTAAGGGCCATTCATACCTAGAGATTCCTTGTGCTTCCTGCTGCATATTCAACATAAACCTATTGAGCTCTACTCTCATCTCTCTGATCTATTTATCTTTTTTCTCTTTTCTCACCTGCTGGAGACCTCCTTGAGATTTCTGCTTATGGCCTTCAGTAGCCATATTCCTCCAATGCCTATAAGAACATGAATGGTTCTTCTATATCATCCCACTTGATCGTCTACTTTTCTTGTTCAACAACTAAGAGCACTACTAGATTTCTTCTACAATCATCTTGGTTGTCTCATGTCTACTACACACCTTGAAACAATCTTCATAGAGCATAACAACCTGCTTTCTCCTCCTTTGCCTGCTGTCCTCAGACAAAAATCAGGCTTCGATACCACTTGATGGTATCGAACCAAAAATTTCCTCACTCTCCTGCTATCTGTAGACAAAATCAACTCTGACATCACTTGATGTAGATCCCCTCCCACTCACGGGGTCTGCTCGACCTCCCGATCTAGGATGGTTCAAATCAGGATTCACATCGGCTCTTCAGGCTCTATTGAGCACCCATTATCAAACACAGGCCCTTTACCTAAGACACAGGTCCTATAAAATACTCGTGAGCTCTTTTACTAAGCCCCTTAACTTTTATAGATTTGAAATTTCCCTTAGCTCATTTTCGTCCAGTGGCAAGAGCATGTCACCAAGGGTTGTGAAAGAGTGCCAAGCCAAAAGGCACTAATTCAGTGCTTCTCCCTTCAACAATTTCCTAGATGTGACCAATCCACAATAAATCTCACAAAGTGTCAATCGCCGAAAAAGGAATATTAGATGGCTCTTACTCCATCACCAGATTGATGACTGCTATTCCACCTCTGTGATTCGTCTTCGATGATTTCTCCACAATGATTTTCCACCAATTCCCTAAATTGCTGAAAAGGAAATCACGCCGAGTCTCAGATCGACGGTCCTTAGGCACTGATAGATGTACGGTCTTGATCTATTCCCTTCAGGCTTCAATGATTTCCTTGCGTCGTCAAATGACACAACTTGTCTTATTCCCTGACGTCGAAACATCAAACACTTTCTCCTTCCTCCACGTTTCCCCTTCTTGATCAACGAATAGGATTCCTTGGTGACTTTGGGTATTTTCTCCCTGTCTGTAATATACCAGATATAAAATGTATGTTGAACATAAATAAAATGCTAGTAATGGCAGAATAACAACAATATAATCAGAACATTCACCACAATAACACTGAAATGATATAA
>CBVK0100673467.1:0-10955 GCA_900067695.1 Picea abies
AAAACTTTTGTCAACTACCAACCAAAGGGGGTGCCATGTGGCACCATTTCATTCACTCAAACGAGGACACGTGTCATCAATCGATTCGCCCACGTGTCCTATCAACAGACTGTCAATTCAACACTTTCCATGTCACCATCATGCCATGTCATCTGTACGGTCATCCACGTCAGCATACAGCCCCTGCCACATTATCTGTACAGACTGTACAGTCAGCAGATTTTTGTTTGTTTGGAAAATCGAACAGAACGTGATATCTCCCTCATACAGTGTTTGTTTGAACCCGTTCGAAGTGCATTGGGTTCGTGACGACGAGGCCTACGTCACTCTTCATTTTGAAGCGATTATGAGAACTTTGAATTTTGACAAAATTTGATCCCCTGGATCATTTGAAGATTGAAAGTGATGAGACAGAAAATCCCAATGAAATAGAAGAAATCCTTAGATTGAAAAGGAAAAGAATCATGAAGCAGAATTCAATCAACGAGAAAGAGAACTTGAAGATGAAATAATCTCATTGAAGATCCAACTTGAAGAAGCAAAGAGAATAGAAGAAGTCATGAAGATTCAAATGATGAAGAAAGAAGAAGAGATTGAGAAGCTTAAAGAAGAAATTGTCACATTGAGAGTTAAAATCATCAAGCTTAGTCATAATGTTGAAGAGAGAGAAACATCCACATCATCCATAGAGAATGTTGAAGAGAAGTCCTTCGGGTTGCTAGAAAATAAGAATGAAGAAAAGAGTAAGAGTTATGTAGAAGTACTCAAAGGAAGGAATNNNNAAGAATCAAAGAAGAATGAGTATAATAGAGATACATCTTCAACAAGACCTACCACATTTAGGCAGCAAATAAGCTTCAACCATAATGAAGGGATTCACAGAAGAGAAGATTATGATCATCCAAGGTAGGAATTCAGAAGGACTACACCACAAAGAAGATCATTCACTCCCATGTATGTAAATTTCTTTTATGGTTATTGTTTTTATTGTACTAACTTTGGACATAAGGTTGCAAATTGTAGGGCTTATGGAAGAAATGTTCAAGCAAGAAATGCTTATGTGGCCCCACATAACATTGAAAGTTACAAATGCCATAACTATGACACATAGCTCGTGATTGTAGAAGCATGATCGATACTTCCATGAAAGAGAACATTGTTATCAAATATAAGAAAGTATGGAAAAGAAAACAAGAAAAAGTGAATAAAGACCAGGTCCCATAGATCACAGGATTTGTAGTAGTACAAGAAAGAAAAGAAGAACAGGTGAATAAAGAAAAGGCACAAGAGATTGTACTCTCAGGGATTGTGGTATGAGATCAATCCACAATCAGAAATGAAGAATTTAGAGTTCAGAAAGATGATGAGTCTATAGATGAAGAGGAAGACTACTCTACATCAAAGTGGGTATTTTTCTTATCCATCCGGCTTGGAGACTCCCAATAAATATGTATGTTGAGGAAAGGGGGGTCCATACAGTAGACACTACATATAAGAGAACCATCTTTTGAGCAGTATGAAGTGTTTGTAGATATGGATTCAGAGCAGTCAGATAGTAGAAGTACAAAGTAATAGATTGATCGGTTGAGAATTTATGTTCCCACATAGGTATCAGTTACATAGGCAGAATTTTATGATTGTATTTAGGCAGAGATATCTTCAGTACAAGTTCTTCCAAACATGCAGAGTTTGGTTTGCATATAAAGAAGACTGGTGGACACATTTGTCATGTAATGTTCAGTTGTAGCAGATTCAAGAGAAGTCTTCAAAATAGTACAATGACAAATGGGTCAACATTGTGGATAATTGAGTAGCAGATTTATGGACAATGTGTGTCACATGGATAGAGATGGATTCATGAGATGCTTAGCATGTACATAAAGCATGGGTCAGAGATGATGCATAGCAGTATATTTACAATTGGAATAAGTGGAATCAGTTGGAATCAGTTGGTCACATAAAGGCAAGCAGTGAAAGTCACAATAGAACAGGGAAACATAAACTATCAGTAGAAGCTATATCATCATAAGGACATTATTGAAAGTAAATATGACAAGTAAATGATGAAATGAAATTTTGAATTATTTTTATATATGTCAGTGAAATTCAAGAGGAAGCACCAATGGACAATAAACAACATTGAAAGAGAGGAAAGGAAACATATACATGTATCCCTACATTGATCTACATCTTACAAAAAATTCAAGGGAAGAAAAATCTACATCATCAAAGAGAGAGAGAGATCTAGACAGAAAGATCAATAGCATGCACATAGGGGGAGACATATCGATAGGGGGAGTTATCTTTTATCAAATAAGGAAAGAAAGAAAAAAGGAATGGTAATGAAGAGAAAGAACAGATGCATGATGACATGGGGAGCAGCCCCAAGGAGAGATACCCTTTTCCATTGATTTCAAAGGGGGAGAGTGAGAAACATTAATGAGGAGCAATGGTCATGGGGGAGCATGAGCATTGGAGCGTCAGTGTTGCCATCAATTCCAAAGGGGGAGATTGTTGGACAATTGGTATTCATTGATATCAACCCTTAGAGATTGATGTCAACCCTTGGAGAGGTCTAGAAATTTTGGACCATTTATTGATATCTGTAGGATCGATGTTGATGGTGAGTTAGTTGGGTACATTTGATGTAGTCTACATGTATCCCCAGAGGTGTGGTTATGGGACCCAAATTTGATTGAGGAATATGGACATGAAGGACAATGAAACTGCAGGTAAGACTATCATGGATGGATAATACACATCGTATTGTTTCTGGTGATATGTGGAACACCACGTGGTTCCTCACGGTTAGGGAGATATGGCCTTGTGAAGTTGGAAGCCTTGAAGAATGGTCAAGAAGCCCTAGTTGGTTACAAATCAATGAATGAAAGGGTAAAGTGGTTGCAACAAGAAATATCTAGAAGCCCTAAGTTTAAGAGAAGAGGTTACCTAGCGAAAGTATAAATACCCCTCAAGGAGTCATTCACAAGTACACTCACACACTTACATTGAATATATATTTTGTGAATGTTATGGTTTAGTATTATGATCTTTTGGCTAGTTTGTGATGGAGAATTCTAAGGTAGCGAAGCGGGAGAAGTGCGATATTTTCGGGATTGCGGAGGAGAGCGGGAGAATCTGAGGAAACCCTAATTTAGGGAATAACCATGGGTCAGGTATATGGTGTCCAACGAGGCACTCGCTAGTTGCAGTATTGATGTCACGCGAGTACCCACTTGACAAGAAGTCTTAGTCCCGTGAGGCCAAGTAAGTTTAGGTTAAATGTTGGTTCCAGGTTGTTGTAGACTGTGGAAGAAGTTACAGGTCATTGTTACAGAGTATCAGGTTAGCTACAATATCAGAGGTAAGTCTTAAGGGTTACATGCTTGGTTATGGTATGGTACATGTTGATGATGCATGATGGTATGGTACCTCTTGGTGATGTTATGGTACATTGATTAGAAACATTATTGGCTATCTTAGTATCTAGTTTGGTTACATGTTATGGTGCATATTTGAGCTTGGTGTATTGTGTTATGAGATTGTGTCTTGGTGATATTGAGGAGCATGCTTGAGGCATGTGCTTTTTTAGCTTTGGTATATGACTTGAGGCACATCATTGGATGCATGGTATATGTTGTTTGAGGTCTACTTGTTGAGATACATTGTTGGTACATTTCTTGGTTTATTGGCTTGGTACATGATATGGTACATATGTTGATGTGCATGGTTGGCACATGGTATGGTACAAGTAGTGATGATACATGTTTGGTGCATGGTTGATGCACTTGTTATGGTACATCATTGATGGTATAGGTTGAGGTACAAGTTGATGCACGATACATGTTGGTACTTGGTTGAGACACATATCTTATGATGGTATGTGGTGATCTTGGTACATGCTTGGTAGAGGCATGTGTTGATGATGTTGAGCATATGGTTTGAGATATGCTCTTGGTGATCTTGGCATGAGTTGCATGCGGATAAGAGTGGATCCAGGTTTGTGGATGAGAAAGTGATTGTTTGGACAGATTGTTGTGACAGTGGTTGATGTGGCAGGAACAGTGACAGTGACAATGACAGTGGCAATGATTGTGGTAGTGACAATTGGTTTACACTTATATTTCAAGGCGACAAGATGGGGCAAAGAAAGGGGGTTGTAGCCTCCTTCCGATTGGAGCAGGAGAATCAAGGAGTTAGAGCTTCCTTCAGGTTGGAGCAAGAGAACTAGGTGGATGTAGCCACCTTCCGATTGGAGCCGGAGAACTCAGGGGGTTGTATCCTCCTTCTGGCTGGAGCTAGAGAGTCCATGGAGTTGTAGCTTCCTTCAGGTTGGAGCCTATAAATAGGGGGTTGTAGCCTCCTTCCAGTTGCAGCTGGAGAATTGGGAAGTTGGTGTTTATTATGAATGAATTCTTGACATATATAAGAAAGCATTATGTGGTTTTCTCCCATTTGGGTTTCCACGTAAATATTGGTGTACTGTGTATTTGATGTGATGTTGATGTGATGATGCTTATGATTACATGCTTATGATATATATATTGAATGTAATCATAGATGATACATTGATGATAAACTGTTGAACATTGTTGATAAAGTAAAAGAATATATATTGTGGTTAAAAGTGGTATAAAGTGCTCATATTGTTTCACCCCCCCTCTCAATTGCTCTCTCTCCAACTACTAAGCATCACTCATTCGGATAGGGAGTCCCACTGCCAAAGATGGTACAGTTCTTGGTGGAATACATGCATGTAATTACAAGGAACTCAATTTACAATTGCTTGGTTTATACTAATTTTCAATAAATTCACCGAGTTGGTTCTATCATTATCATTAGAAGTGAACTATGTAGGATTGTAGGTTTATACTAAGTTTTGATAAAATCGCTTAGTTTGGTTCTATTATTATGTTTGTAAGTGAATTGTGTAGGATTGTAGAGGAATGTTTATGACTTGAAATGAATTGTGTAGGATTGCATAGGAACGTGTTATTGGCATGCTCTGGAGCAGGCGGTCCGTACAATTATAGAAGTCTTACACCATGTGACATGGGAGAAGTTTTTTTGCGTGAAAATCCTAAGCAATATAGCCACTGCTTACAACATGATGGTGAATTTAATATAGACCACTTGCAGAATATGCAGAAGTCCTCCCCTCAAGCAAAAAATGCTATGCTAAAGGATGAGCATGGGCAAGGCAAGGGATCGTGATTTGGGGGTCATAAGGGTAATTTGGAATAGTTTCCAGTGGAATCAAGGGAAGTCTCGGGCTCAGAATGGCGGGATTAGAGTCCACTGAGGGTCTAATGTAAGGAGAGAGAATGGAGCCTAGAAAACCCCAATGCTGGAATTGAAACTTTGTGAATAGATATAAATCTTTGAGTCCAATTCTACCCACAAAAAAGTCCACACCCTGAAGAAATATCGCTTTGTGCTCAACAAGTTGGAGAGATAAATCACGCAATGAATCTAGAATGACATAACCATGAAACTCGCAATCTCGGAGCTAGAAAAAGAGGCAAAGGTACAACCTCTCAAGGGTTATTACTAGTGAATTTTCATTTCCAGGCTTCCCATACTAGTTTAATAATAATATATGTATTTAGGATTTATACCCATAAAATGTTTATCAAAGATTCATGGAAATCTAAACATTCTCGGAGATAATCCTTTATTTATCATGGTGGAGTCTTAAAATTTGCTACAAATCCAATCTTAAAACCCTCACATCTCATTTTATATCATTTATTCTTCCTTTGAGCATTGGTGTGACTCGGTGCATGTCTACCAAGGATTGAATGGAAGCAGAGAGTGAAGCATCATCGCCTTCAACAATGGATCCTATCCTCCGGGTACGTTCACTTACTCCTAAATTTTATTGCAAATTTTGTCCTTCGTGTTATAATTTAATAGTCAAAGGACACACTCATCAATGGTGAATTTTGGAACGGTCTTTTCTCACATTCTGTCATCTAATTGAAATAGAGAAAAGTATTATTTTGCCACATTTACTTAACTACGCTTATGCAATCATTCATAGTTCCTTAGGATTCCTTAGGTTTCTAGATTCATTGAAATAAATGTGGAAGGGCTTAAAATGATCTACCCTAAATGGGAACAGAGGACACGATTTAACCCTAAGGCATACCACAAACAATCCTACCACATCTCAAGGAGGGCAAATTCGATGACTCATAGTTAACAACATTAATGTTAAGAAAGGTAAAACACATACTTAAGAATATTAATGTTAAGAAATTTAAAATCTTTTAAATAGGTGATAAATAATTGAAAAAGGAAATTTTAATAGAAATTAAAGTTAGATTTGATTAAGATTTTTAATAATGTTTAAAATGAATTAATAAATAATTAATTAATGAAAACAAATTAAGAGTAATTTATTTATATTTATAAAAATGAAAACATAGTTTAATAATGCAATTCTTGAGTATTTAATTTTGAGTTTGAATGATTGTTGTTAACCTTGATGATATTGGTGTCATTGGTTTAGGGACATCTTGCTTGCAAGGAATACGTGAGGACTCCATTAACCATTGCATCGTTAGGTTGTTGTTAGTAAAAATGTATATTACTGTGAATGTTGCATTGTTATGTGGTAGTTGGATAAAATTTCATCGTTGTCGTTATGGATATTATATTGTGTTGTTAAGGAGTATATTTTGTATAGAGTGAGTTAATTAGTATAAAGGAAAATTTTAGTTTTAATGTGTTTTTTTTTTATAATTATTTTAAAATAATTAAAATGTTATTAATTAAAAAAAACATAAAATTATTAAAAAATAAATAAAAGATCAATTAAATTTTAAAATTTTTAAATTAAATTATTTTTTTATTAATTTGTTTCTATGTTGTGTATATTTTTGAGACATTAAAGAAACGTTGAATTGGCAATCAAATGTGCATTCTTTATTTATCGAGGTAGGACGAAGTAAGAATACATATTACAATAAATATTTAATGATATTTGCAATACATGTCAGAAAGGTTTAACGAGGATTTGCAACCACAGAAATCGAGATGCACACGGAGTGGTTTGAAAGCCAGAATTAAATGTTGTAGCCGCGGATTTGATGTGATGATGGAGGGTGGTTTATAAGGATGTTTCCCAAAACCTAACCAATTGACAGGTTTTCAACAAAAACTATTCCTATAGTATGCCTTATGCATAATAAATAATAAATGTGTATACTAGCATACTCCCTAAACGGGCGAATGAGAATGTCGAAGAAATTTGAGGGAAGTTTTCATATTAATGTTGTTAATTGAACCATGAAAATATCGCAATTAAAATGTTCTTACATATCAATGAGACCCATCGAACAATCCTCTTTGATTTGGGTGATTGCATTGTATTTCTTCCCTTCTAGTTATGTGATCTCTTCTCTTCCAATTCTATGATCTCTTCCCTTGAAAGGAGAAACAAACAAAGCTGACAACTTATTTTTTATGGGAGTTTTTATTATCGAAATAGAAATTTTGTGAGAAGTTTAATTATATTTAATCAATGAAAAATTAATTTTAAAATTTATAAGTTTTCTTAAAAGTTTGATTTATTTTAATACATGTCTATATGATTTTGAAATTTAGAAAAAAATAAATTAATTAAAAAATAATTGTATTTTATCACAAATAATTATATATAAAAAGTTGAGTTTATCAATATATTAACTCACTCAATTAATACAACATTATTATTATTTAAAGCATTAACTCACTCAATTAATACAACATTATTATTATTTAAAGCATAGGTAATAATTAAAGGTGTGTTCACTCCTAATTTGTCTATATTACTTTTTATTTTTATTTTTATAGTGAATTGATCTAAGATATATATATGTGTGGGGGGGATCTGTTAAAAGTTGATATGCTTGTTTAATCATAGACAATGTCACATCATTGTCACCCAACCATAAACATTCACATATGCCACCCTCAAGCACAAGAACCTTTTCTTAGATAGAATTATTCTGGCAAGTTTTGGCTAGAACCAATAGATAAACCCTAACCATAAACACCATTGCTGCAATAGCAGCACAATACCAATAGAGAGTACCTTCACCAAGAGAAGCGCATAAGAGAGAGATACCATAAAGACTAAGAAAGGAGAGACTTCACAACTACAATTGTTGTGTCACCTTCTTTAGACTTTCACCCCCCCTTCTATGTCATCACTACAGCTCCTCAAACTTGCGCCCTGACTGAGTGAGTGTGTGTCAAATGAGCCAGCGCCTGCCTTTATTTATACTAGTATGTTAGGTGACTTTTCTAGGTGGGGTTGACTTCTCTTTCTGGGGGCTTCTAATTGTTTATTATTATTCTCCTTGGGTCGACTTCTCTTCTAGGGTTTTCACACATCTGTTTAATGGTTCTCTTACTCCCAGAATATTCTATTCTAGGTACAAAGGTTACACTTGGAGTTTAATACCTCCCACAGCTACCAAAACATCAACACTCCCTCTTATCTAGGGAGGTATTAACTAAGATTGTCTTCATGTAATGGTCTCAAATACATCCATCCATCTCACATGGCATGGGAAAGACTCACATGGTCTTGTAGACCAGTCTACAGGTAGCATCACCATAGCCACACAGGTTATCTCATGATCAAAAAGATCATGTCTCAAGTAGCATGGTCACACAACCATCTCATGATCAAATAGATCATGTAACAAGTAGCATAGCCACATAGGCTATCTCATGATCAAATAGATCATCTCACAAGTATCACCATCATAGCCACATAGGCTCTATTATAGTTGCACACACAAACTATCTGATGGTCATGTCACAGTCATGCATATGGGGCCTCATCAACACATGCAGCGTCTCTCTAGTGGGAACAGCCTCATCGTCCTCTCAGACCTTATGTCATTACAGGGATTTCATCTAACTCACACAGAACTAGGCAACCATTCAGTTCACACAGAATCTGGAATAGCAATTGAGCCAGTTTACACAAAACTGCGCTACTACCCAATCCAAAATGATTATGGGAAACTACAACTTTCCATCTCACAAAGAATATGGCATCTAGTTCATACAGAACTAGTAACCTCACCATCTCACACATAATCTGGCATCTAGTTCATACAGAACTAGTAAACTCGACAGCTTACACAAAACCTAGCATCTAGTTCATACAAAACTAGTAACCTTTCCATCTCACACATAATCTGGCATCTAGTTCATACAAAACTAGTAAAATCGCCAACTCGCACAAAATCTAACATCTAGTTCATACAAAACTAGTAACCTCGCTAGTTCACACAGAATCCGGCATCTAGTTCATACATAAGTAGTAACCTCTGGTTGGCACACCAGGCAACCGGTCCACAGTGACCAAGCATCTAATCACAAGGATTAGGTGATGTAGTGTGCACACACTATCCATCTATCCCAAGGCTAGGAAACACCTCCAACCACACAGGTTGTCCCTCCAGTTTGAAAATCGAGGAAACTTGCTAGCCCTGAAAGCTCGGCATCTGCTGGCCTTATGCGAGGTCATGTTGACTAGTGCCACAATCAGTAACATGCACGTGAATGACTACCTATTGATGTTGCCCCACTCTGATGTTGTTTCCCTGGAATTGCATCTATGACTATTCACTCCATTTTACGATGGACGTCCTTCTGGACCACGCCAAGCTTGTCCCTGAAGTACTCAAACTTCACCCTTGATAGAGGCTTGGTCAACACATTTGATATCTACTCATCTTTAGTGACATACTATAGCTTCACTGCTCCCTTCTGCACCATATCTCTGATATAATGGTACTTGACCTCGATATTCTTGGACTTGTCATGAAACACTAGGTTCTTTGATAGCTTCACACAACTCTCGTTGTCACACCAGATACAAGTCACCTCTAACTCGAGATCAAACAATCCTGCAAGCATCTTATGAAGCCACGTTTCTTCGCTTCTAGCTGAACATGCTGCTATATACTCTGCCTCAGTCGTACTGAGTGCCACACTAGTGTGTTTCCTGTTAAACCGTGAAATCATGGCTAATCCCAAACTGAAGTAACAACCATATGTACTCTTATGATCTGCAACATTACCGAACCAATCTAAATCAATATAGCCATCTAGGCTTATCTCACAATATGAAACATATATGATTCCATAGTCAATTGTACCTTTCAGGTACCTCAACACATGTTTTGCTGCAATCAAGTGAACCCCTCTAGGTTCGACCATATACTGACTCAATGTGTTCACCGCAAAACATATATTTGGCCTTGTGTTCGTTAAGAACATCAATGAACCAATCATATGTCTATACATGGTGGAATCCACTATCTTTGAAGATGTATCACTCAATAACTTCATATTCGTCACCATCGGTGATCTAGAATTGGATCTAGGAGCTTGATGGGGCTCAGAAAAGCCTAAAAATAAAAGTTCTCGGAATGGCTTCAAAACGGACATGTGCTTAGGCCTTGTCTATATGAACCCAACATAACTTGAACAAGATCAAATGGATGTCGTATGCTCATGATATGGAAATCTATTCATTTTGACAAACATGCAAAAAAATGATGATTGTACAGTCCATACAGTGTCATGTGGCAGCGGATTGTACAGGTTGTACGTCTGTACAACCGACATCGAAGGAACAGTTGACCCTGATGTAGCAGCATTTGGAGGTGACATGTGGCAGGTTGACTAGACGTATGGACGGTTGGCATGGCAAGTATAGGTGGACCAATTCGGGAGTGACACGTGTCACCACTGCAAGGGTAACATGTGGCAAACAGTGACTGGGCAAGTGTGTACAGTGGTCGGTGACGTGGAGAACACGTGTGGCAGAGCTGGTGTATGGGACAGTGCCATGTGGCCCAGACATGGGCTACCACGTGGCAACCAGGCATTGTTTCGTTAGTTGCCAAAATTTTGGGGCTCCATGAGAGTTGAACGCGCGACCT
>CBVK0100673468.1:0-16654 GCA_900067695.1 Picea abies
TGAGTCTTAACTATAAATACATTTATATATATTTAAATTTGAAAAAGGTTCTAGATGGAGGCAAAAAGGACTGGGGCTAGGCCCTAACCCGTGGCTTTGTGTAACACAATACACCCACATGTCCAGAGATTAGTATCTTGCAGTCATAGCACAACCATAAGCCCACACTCCAACAATCAGGTGCGAAAACTCTCTACGATAAGGACTTGGCGCGGGGGCTATGGAATAACACCCTCCACCATGGGACTCGGGGATATGACCAACGACCAGGCACACCGATCGGGCCTTGGTCCTATTATGGTTCCATTATTTGCGCATGCGACCAGGTGTTAGCAAAGGAGGGGCCAACGTGCAGCCCCTTGGGGGCTGTCACTTGGCCACATGACCCATATGACCCTGAAAGAGGTGTGCGCACCTAGGCCAGAGGGGGTTATCCCTATATTTATCCAAAAGTGGTTTTTAAACCATATTATAGTGATTTTTAATGATTTTTGGGGCCGTTTTAGAGATTTTTGGCCAATATTGGGGGATATTAGGCCCTTTTTGAGGCCAGATCTTGGGGGGAATTTGGGAGATGGCTACCAACTTCATATCTATATAAATGAGGGCTTCTTGAGGCCATGAGAGGACATTCAGAGTAGTTTTATGCTAAATATTTTCCAAGCCAAAGACATTTTTATCCAAGGAAGATGTTGAGGAGCACACCTTTGCGACCCATTTCTGGGAGCTCTGGTCATCCGATTTCGGTGTCGTTTCTTTTGTTGGATTATAGAGATCTGAAGGACAAGACCAAATCAATTTTGTAACCTTTTTTCATTGTTTTGATGTCATTTTAAATCTTCGAACAGAAATAAGAAAGCCTCACCCACTGAGACAAAGGCCCGGAGATGTAAGCGAGATTGTTGAACTCTGTTATCACTTTGGTGTTCTATGGTTTGTTGTCTTTTCATGTTTATTTCAGATCTATATATGTGCATATGGTTGTGATGTTTCTTCTATAATTCTTCCCCTTTCCTTCAGCTTCCCAATTGGTTAATAAAAACATGCATAATAACTCAACCATTGTCATTTAAAAGATCTTTTCGGATCAACTAGTATCAGAGCTAGTTGACATTTCAATTTGAGTTTTGCATGTTAACCAAGGAAAATCTACTTTGTGGTGAAGGTGAGCTTTTTGAAGAGAATCCATTGATTGGATTGAGAAAGAGAACTTCTCAAAGCGAGAAGATGGCATTGGAAGAGGGTCTTTCTCAGGATGAGAAAGAGTTTCAGAAGAGGGTCTTTCACCGTGATGAAGGTTTTGTATGAGGATTACTTGGAACAAAAGAGACCAGTTCTTGGTGAATATTCAAAGGGAAAGAGTGAAGAAGGAGAGGATCCTCCTCAAATTCCTCCTTCACCTCCATCTTCACCTCCTTCTTCAATTTCAAGTTCTAAATCCAATGCAAAGAAACATGTCCATAAACATAAGAATGAAATGCCTTTATTAAAACTTGATGTTAAATTCGAATTACCCATGTATGATGGTGAAGTTAATGTAGAGAGACTTGAAAATTGGGTCAAACAAATGGAGGTTTATTGCAGTGTGCAACAAATCAAGGATGAGGCAACTCAGATCAAGTTGGCATCCCTTAGACTTGCAGACACAACACTCATCTAGTGGAAAAACAAGTTGCAAAATGGCACACAACAAGTGGGTAATGTATTTCCGTCATGGCAAAGTTTCATTCTGCACTTAGAAAACAATTTTATCCTTTGGGTTATAAAGAGAAAGCATTAATTGAATGGCAAGCTTTAAAACTAAGAAAAGGACAAACAATGCAAGAATACACAGATGGCTTTCATAAAATGGCATTGATGTTAGATATTCCTTTGCATACCCAAGAAACTCTTATGAAGTATATAGGAGGTCTACCTGCACATATTTGAAATATTGTATTCATGTTTGGACCAACTAATCTTGATGAAATTTATGTTCAGGCGACATACATTGAAGCAGGGAAAACAAGTGTTGGTGTATCAGGGGAATCATCTTCAAGGAAAGAGAACAAAAGGAAGTGGCATGGAAAGAAGGAAATTTCAGTGACGAGAAAGGAAGAGAAGCCCTCTTGCAAGCATTGCGAGAAAGAGGGGAATGATGAGGATCGTTGTTGGAAATTGCATCCCGAGAAGCGACCGAAGTGGTTCAAGGAAAAGAAAGGGAGGCAAACAGTTGCAGCTACCACACGACCCATAGACTTGGG
This sequence comes from Picea abies, assembly GCA_900067695.1. NCBI lineage: Eukaryota > Viridiplantae > Streptophyta > Pinopsida > Pinales > Pinaceae > Picea > Picea abies. Next base: position 2,244 of record CBVK0100673468.1, read on the forward strand.
ATCAGATTCAGGTGACAAATCAAAAGTCTCAATGGTTTGTATGACAGGTAAAATTGGTGAAGGATTCGATTGTAGAAGTAACTTGTTTCACATAAGGATCATCATGCAACATACTAAGGTTGACACATTGATAGATAGTGGATCTTAATCTAACTTAATTTCTAAAGAATTAGTTAAATAGTTGGGATTAAAAACACAGATGCATCATAAGCCATATACACTTAAATGGATAAGCAACAAACACATCAATTGCACATAACAAAGCAGTGCACATTAAAATTTGCAATTTCGTATAAGTTTGTGGATGAGGTAGCATGTGATGTGGTGCCACTAAGTGAATGTGGAATGGTCTTAGGCAGACCATACTTGTATGATCGTAAAGCAATCTTCTACAGGGAAAAGAATCAATATCATTTAACCAAAACAGGTCAAGAATATGTGGTTCATTCTCATCATGTAAAGGCAAATAAAACTCTTCAAACTATGGAACAATTAAGAAAGGCAGCGCAAGAAAGAAACACACCTATAATTGTTTCAAATCAAGTAATATATCTTAAGCAAGAACAAGAGATGATTGTAGAATGGAAAATCAATCACGGTTTGCTTCAAGATAAGCTATTGTCGTGCAAGTATTACAAACATATTAGTTCATTTGCAGTCGTATTTTTTATGTTATCATTAGTAATGTTGTCTACATGGATGATAGTGGCTTCAGCAGGATGTGACAGGGTACAAATGGCTAACAATATGCTGTCAGTTATCATGATTGTGTTACAGTTGATCTTAATGAGACAGGTGCACAGGACAGAGTTCAAAGACAGAGAACAAGTCGGATGGCCTATCTCGAGCTTGACAACTGGTCAGTAACCTTTTGTGGGACCAAAAGGTATTTAATGGTGAGGTGTGATCCAGAATTGGATCCAGGAGCTTGATGGGGCTCAGAAAGGCCTAAAAACAAAAGTTCTCATAATGGCTTCAAAATGGATGTTTGCGTAGCCCTCCTCGATACAAACCCAACGCAACTTGAACGGGCTCAAACGGATTTTGTATGCTCCTGATATGATGATCTGTTTGTTTTTCCAAACAGGTAAAAAAATGATGATTGTACAGTCCGTACAATGCCATGTGGCAGCTGACTGTACTGGCCATACGACTGTACAACTGACGTGGCAGGAACAATTGGCATTGACGTAGAAACATTTGGAGGTGACACATGGTAGGGTGACTGGGCGTACAGACGGTTGATGTGGCAGGTACAGGTGGACCAATCTAGGAGTGACACATGTCACTACTGCAAGGGTGACATGTGGCACGCCCATAAGGTGTACATACAACACATGGCAGACAGTGACTGGGCAAATGTGTACAATGGTCGGTGACGTGGAAAACACGTGTGGCAGAGATGGTGTATGGGACAGTGCCACGTGGCACCCTGGTATTGGTTCATTGGTTGCCAAACTTTTGGGGCTCCATGAGAGTTGAACGTGTGACCTCCCACCGGGCTAGGGTTTGGCAGGGTTGGGTTAGCCAACCCGCCCGCATTATGAGTTTTAACTATAAATATATTCATATATATTTAAATTTTAAAAAGGGTCTGGATGGAGGCAGAAAGGGTTGGGGCTAGACCCCAACCCGTGGCTTTATGTATCACCATACGCCCACCTGTCCAGAGATTAGTATCCTATGGTTGTAGCACAACCATACGCCCACACTCCAATAATCAAGCGCGAAAACTCTCTACGATAAGGACTTGGAATGGGGGCTACGGAATAGCACCCTCCACCATGGGACTCAGGGCTATGACCAAAGACCAGGCACGTCAATAGAGCCCTGGTCCTATTATGGTTTCATTATTTGCGCATGCGACCAGGTGTTAGCAGAGGAGGGGCCAACACACAGCCCCTTGGGGGATGGTGCTTGGCCACATGACCCATATGAACCTGAAAGAGGTGCATGTGCCCAAGCCAGAGGGGCTTATCCCTATATTTCTCCAAAAGTGGTTTTTAAACCATATTATAGTGATTTTTAATGATTTTTAGGGCATTTTTAGAGATTTTTGGCCAATATTGGAGGATATCGGGCCCTTTTTGAGGCCATATCTTAGGGGGGAGTTGGGAGATGGTTACCAACTTCATATCTATATAAACCAAGGATTTTTGAGGCCATGATAGGACATTTAGAGTAGGTTTATGATGAAGATTTGCCAAGCCAAAGCCATTTTTATGCAGGTAAGTTGTTGAGGAGTGCACCTTTGCGGGCCTTTTCTGGGAGCTCCGGTCATCCGATTTCAGTGTCGTTTATTTTGTTGGGTTCTAGAGATCAGGAAGAACAAGACAAGATCAATTTTGTAACCTTTTGGCACTACTATGATTCCATTTTAAATCTTCAAACAGAAATAAGAAATCCTCACCCACTAAGACAAAGGCCCAGAGACGTAGGCGAGATTGACGAACTCTGTTATCACTTTGGTGTTCTATGGTTTGTTGTTGTTTCATGTTTATTTCAGATCTGTATATGTGCATATGGTTGTGATGTTTCTTCTATAATTCTTCCTCTTTCATTCAGCTTCCTAATTGGTTAATAAAAACATGCATAATAACTCAATCATTGTCATTTAAAAGATCTTTCCGGATCAATAGGTGTAGGCATGGCCTTAGAAGCCATCATTTTGAATCTCTTCATAATATCTACAATATATTTTCCTTGGTTTAAGAAAATATCATCTGGTCTTTGCCATACCTCTAGACCTAAGAAATAATGCATCATACCCAGGTCTTTCATCTCGAACTCTGATGCAATCCTTCTCTTGCACTCAGTGATGATATTCTCATTCCTTTTTAGAAATAGGTCATCCACATATAATAGTAATATCATTGGTCCACCATCCACAACCTTGTAGCAAAGGTTGGAATCTACTTTACTCTTGGTAAATCCAAAGCTCATCGAGAAATTGTCTGATCAGGCATACCATGCACTAGGTGTCATACAAATCCTTCTTCAATATGCAGACATGAGACTCCTCATGTAGCTTGTGGTTGCTCTATGTACACTTCTTCTGGATACTGGAGAAAGTGTCTCGTCATAATCTTCTCCCTCTTACTAGGAGAAACTTCTGGCCACAAATCAAGCTTTGTACATCTCTATACTGTTATCTGCAACATGCTTGATCTTGTAGATCAACTTAGAAGTGACCATTGACTTCCCTTATGGTCTCTAAACCAAGGAAAAGATCCACATCTCGATCCTTCTGACTAGCTTCTTCCTCTATCACTATAGAAAAGTATACTGAAATAAAGGAATACTCCCAGGAGATCTCACATCTCCTAGAAGTCACTAAGGCTATGATCTAGCCTCATCAACTCAGGGCACATGTTTGTCAATCCTAGAAGACATCTCTCTCTCCCATATAATCTGAGGAGAAATACTTTATGAATCAAATTCTCTAAGTCACTGACTCTCTTCGAGATCAGGCTCACTCCGAGTCTCCATGCTCCCTCTAAATATTGACTCCCTCTGAGTCTATATAATCTCCTATGAACGGTCCAGGGGAGTCTTCTCCTCCCTACTGGATCGTGATGGTTGACTCCCTCTGAACTCTAGCTCCTTTTGAGTTGGTACTTGGTGTGGTCACATGCCTCACCACTGGTGGAGCCATCTACTCCTTCTCATGATATGTTTAATCAATTATATATATATATATATATATATATATATATATATATATTTTTTATATATATCTTTTCATCCTACAAAGTGTCACGAGACCATGCTAGTCTCTTCCTGGTTACTGCAATGATTCTAGGTAGGCCCTTATGGCTCTACTAACTCTTCCTAATGATTTGAAGAGTAATCAATTAAACTAGAGGGATCTGCTCAATCATATTTAGAGTATTTTTCTCCTTACAAACAATCTCCATATGAGATACTCAGTATCTTGCAAAAGTACCCATCTTGCCAGAAGGTTTTAACTTCATCCTCTTTTTCTTCGGTACATAGATGTATATGGTCATGTATACAACTTCTAATCTAGATAGTTTTCTCCATGTCTCAAACTAGATACCATCTAATATGTTGCCTCCTCCAACTGTCACTATAGCTCCCCTTAGAGTTATCACCTGTGACTTGCCCGGAACAAGACCACAACAAGGGAAAACAATAGAGAAGAATAATAATCTTATAATAATAATAAAAACAATAACGAGAAAAATCGTCACAATAGCTCCTTCTCAGAGCTATCACTTGTGACCTGCCTAGCACAAGAGCGAAAATAAAATAAAATTGCAATAATAAGAAATAGGAACAACATTCTTCCAATGTTGTGACCAATCATTCCTCCATGGTAACCTGCCCGAGACAAGAGCTACAAGAGAAAAAGCATTTCCAATATAATAGCATTTTCATAAGATCATATATATGTTAACAAGAATAAAAGACAACTTCATGGTAATCATCATAGCATTACCAAGGTGACCTGCCTGGAAGCAAAACATGAAATATCTCCTAGAGGAGATGTTAGTTCATCTTGCAAACAAGTACAAAAAGCATTCATATCAATAGTACTCACATGCTACCAAGTATTCATTGTATCTAGCAGTAATAAAACCTTTCAAAGATTGTTGTCACAACTATAATGTTTACTTGTAATGTAGAAATTATCAAACTTGATATGAAAACTTATCAATTTAATCAATCAAACCTGGAACCTGGAATCTTATATTCAAGAATGAGTGGTGTTTCTTTTCTTCCGAGTCTCCTTCACTCAAGATGACAATTATTCATTCCAACATGTCCCCTATACTAAGACAATATGATTTATTGAAAAAAATATGAGTTACGGAATATAATGCAAATAAACTCTAAACTGGTACTACAACTGGTGCTGCAACTGGCACTACAACATCTCCCACTGGCTCTTCTACCTTCAAATATTGTAGATCTGATCCGAGGGAAAAGATGTGCCCTCCTTAGGCAATCTTATTAGTGGGTTCAGTAAGTGCTCAACAAGCTTGACAAGGGGAGAAACTGAGGATCTTCCTTCCAACGGTTAGATTGTTACGAAGGAAACTAGCTCTGAAACCATGTTAAAAATTTTATATGCTCTTTTAACCATAGACAATTTCACATCATTGTCACCCAACTATGCCACCCCCGAGCACAATAACCTTTTCTTAGATAGAATGATTCTGGCAAGTCCACACTAGAACCAACAAATAAACACTAACCAAAAACACCATTGATACAACAACAACACAATACCAATAGAGCGTGCCTTCACCAAGAGAAGCACACAAGAGAGAGATACCAGAAAGACTGAGCAAGGAAAGACTTCACCACTACAATTGTTGTGTCACCTTCCTCGAACTTGCACCCCCCCTTCTGTGTCACCCCTGCAACTGCAGCTCCTCAAACTTGCGCCCTGATTGGGTGAGTGTGTGTCAAATGAGCCAATGCCTGCCTTTGTTTATACTACTCTGTCAGGTGACTTTTCCAGGTGGGGCCAACTTCTCTGTCTGGGGCCTTCTAATTATTTATTATTATTCTCCTTGGGACGACTTCTCTTCTAGGGTTTTCACACATATGTTTAATGGTTCTCTTACTCCCATATATTTTATTCTAACTACAAAAGTTACACTTGGAGGTTAATACCTCCCACGGCTACCAAAACATCAACAAAATCTTATTCATATTTTCAAAGTAAAGAATATAGATTTTTATAAATTAAATAATTTGATAAATCTCTTTTTCCTATAAACAAAAAGCTCCATACTTTAATTCAATTTAATATATTAAAGTGAAATCTAAAAATTATTGTTATTTTTATAGGTGACACAAACCAACATAAATATAATCTCGAGAGTACTCTCAAAATCACATAAAAAAAAATTATCAGGGAAAACCAATCTAGCTTTAAAAGAAGAGAAAACAAGAAAATATATTCAATAATGAAAGATAAAAGGCAAGGTGAGAATAAAAGAGAATGTGAAAATCTATAATTGTTTTCTGAAAGAATGGTAAAATCTATAGATGTAGATGCTTCTAGATATTTCTATGCTTTAAAAATCTTGGTAAAACTTCATAAAATGTATTCTGGGTGACAAATAATCTATTTATTAAATTCAATGATGATTTTAACAATGTTATAAAATGTATTAATGTAAATAATTTCAAAACTAAATCGTTCGTCAAATTTGATGATTTTGACAACTTCAAATTTGACAATAGGAAGAATCTTTAACAGTATTTGATCAACAAATTGTTGGACAATTTACCCATAAAATTTCATCCTTGCCAAGGAAGATAAGAATTTGAAAATAAATTTAACAACAATGTATTGACCATTTTAATTAACTCTAATGATATTATGGGGGATTCTCATCAACACATATTAAATTTCAATTCTCAATAACAAATATTATGATTAATTTTTTTATCCACCAAAATATATGGAACCAAAACAAATTATTTTTAAATTTCATCATCGACATCTTCATTATTGTAACATCCTCATTATAATCCCCAGTTTGATTAATGCTTATGTAGATATAATATGTGGTTACGACCAAGCGATGTAATATGTGAATTGTATTTCAATGTTTTAATAATAAAATGTGATGCCAACTACTAAGGGGACATGGACAAGAGATAGGGGTTGAATTAATCCACAAGATAGCGGAGTGTCTAGGATAATGGCCAAGAGGGATCCAAGGGGGGAGTTGCCCATGTTTATGGATTTAATCTGTTTTCCTAAATCTATTATTGTATATGAACCTTCCCATTTCTAATTGAGTGTTTCCAAAGCCAATCATTGAGTACATGTAAGAGGGTGGGTGTGAGTGGTCACTTCCCGAAGTTATTGGACACATGAGGGTTGAGTACAATCAGCTTGGGGAAGAGTGTGAGTCAAGAAAGGAAAGAAAAACAGAGGAATTATGTATGGATGGAGACAGAAGGAAGTAACAATAGTTCGAACAGTCATGCAGTTAGTCAAGTTTGGGCATGGAAAGAGAGTTTGGAGTGGGTGTTGCCATAGAAGGGAAATGTCTAGAGCGTAATTGGAGTGAATTGGAGATGGAGAACTGAAGAGCCTGGTTGTTAGGCTAGAAGAGTGAACTCCTACGTGATATGCATTGAAACAATAAGTGTCGATGTTGATTTATTGATAGTTTTCCTAGCAACGGTTTCCCTTGAGTTCCCAGCTGAGAGATTCCTAGCTACCTGTGTTAACGAGACCATGATAAATGAATGGCACATTCCTTGGTTTATCCCTGATAAACGAATGATACATCCCTTAGGTTAACTCTAATAAACGAATGGTTCATCCCTTGGGTTATTCCTGATAAACGGATGGTACATCCCTTGGGTTATCCCTGATAAACAAATGGTGCATTCCTTGGGTTGGGCAGGTCAAGAGGAAGAGAGATGGTGGAAAATCTGAGATAGTTGTAGGAGAATATCAGTTGGGTTGAGAGATTTATGAGTTGTGAGTGGACTATGAGAGACCACCCTCTTTTTTGGTTTGCTAGCCTCATCTTGGGGGTGACTGGCTGTTGATATTTGGAACACTCAGTCTACAGTTGGGTGGAACGCCCGTCCCAAGCAGTGGGTTGCACGATTCTTGTTTAAGATAAGTGTTTTATCTTGTACTAAATTATTTACATGTGTTATTGTTGTGCATGAACTCTACGTGAATGAGAATGAATTATATGCTCTGTAATGAACGGTTTAGTTGTATCTCATATTAATTATTAGCATGCTTCAGATGCATAAGTTTTACAGTTATTACTGTAGCTAAATCTGTTATAAATTGTAGTTGTAGGATACGGGAAAAAGGATAACAGCAAGGAATGGCTTTAATTAGCATAAGTTTCATGTTATGTGTATTCCACACGTATGGTTTCCTTGTGTTACTAAAATGGTATCAAAGCTGATAAAGAGAAAGTTTTGTGTGGCGTGACCAACCATGGTGGTTGGGTACGTTACAAAGTGGTATCAAAGCCCAACTTTCAACACTGAACTTGCATGGGCCATTTAGCAGAGCACTGAAGTGAAATTTCATAGGTCGCAAGTGAATTGTTTGACAAAATGTCAGGAAGAGTTCATCCTCAATTTGTTTGAAAAAAATGTTTACGGTGTTTTTTTACGGTGTTTTCCATGGTAAAAATTGGGAACAGTCGAGTGAAATTGGGTGAAAAGCCCCAATTTCTTGCAATTAATTAATGGCAAATTTGAAGTGAAAGAGTCAAATTTGAAAGGCAATGCACAAATGTTTATGTACAAGGCTTGAATTGGTGGTATTAAGCTTAGTCACAGAGTTATAGTGACGGTCCAAGAAGGAATTTCATTTTTGGCGAATTTAAGAATTTTTGGAATTTTGGAAAATGTGCGAGATTGGAAAAAAATCGTATTTTTTCGTACGATGACATAAGCATGACGTGGGAAGGGCCATGTGTCAACTGACGTGGTGACAGGTGATGTGTACTTCCATGGTGGTAGGTACATGGTGGCTAGGAGAGGAAAATAATCTAAGTATTGGTTTTAGGCTTTCATGAGTCTATGAGTCCAAAGAAGCGGACAAATGGCTAAGTTTTTGGACTTAGTATGAGTCTGTGAGTCTGCAAAGACAGAAAAATGACTAAGTGTTGGGACTTATTGTGAGTCTGTGAATCTGAAAGTTCGAATAAGTGGAAAATAGCTAAGTGTTGAGACTTTTTGGATGGACTTATGTAAGAAAGGTTACAATCTCATGAGTCCGCGAGTCCGCAAGTCTGAAAAAGCGGAAAAATGGCTAAGTGTTTGGACTTAGTATGAGTTCGTGAGTCCTAAAAGATGGAAAAATGACTAAGTTTTGGGACTTATTATTATTCTGTGAGTCCGTGATTCCGCAAAGGTAAAAATGACTAAGTGTTGGACTTATTATGAGTCCTTGAGTCCGTGAGTTCGTGAGTTCGCGAGTCCGCAAAAGTAAAACCAACTAAGTGTTGGGACTTATAATGAGTTTGTGATTCCACGAGTCCACAAAGGTAAAAACAACTAAGTGTTGGGACTTATTATGATTTTGTGAGTCCATGAGTCTGTGAGTGCGTGAGTTCGCAAAGGTAAAAACAACTAAGTGTTGGACTTATTATGAGTATGTGAGTCCGTGAGTCCACGAGTATACAAAGGTAAAAATGGCTAAGTGTTGGACTTATTATGAGACAGTGAGTTAGTGAGTCTACGAGTCCGCAAAGGTAAAAATGGCTAAGTGTTGGACTTATTATGAATCTGTGAGTCTGAATAGATGGAAAAATAATCTAAGTGTTGAAACTTGTTGGGTGAACTCATGAAAGAAAGAATTATGATACAGTATGGGAACACAATTGTACATAATTTCATGGATATTGTTAATTATTTTAGCCTAACAAATTTTGTTGGTTGCAAATCTTGCATAATTAGAGGTACATAAAGAAACTTAGTTCTTATATGAGGACTAAAGTCATGGAAGATGCTCAAGGGTCTCACATCCACGGGAAGAGTTTAGAGGTCTGCATATCAATGATGAGACAAAGTCAAATGGAAGAAGAGATAGGCCAGAGCCTGTCACTATGAGAAGTTTGCATAGGGAAGTGCAAAGCTACATGGATGATAATGAAAGGATTATGAAGGCTCAGGAAGAGATACTTCAGAGCTTGAACATGTTGCATAAACAAGTTAACAAATATTATGGCACCAAGCAAGTAGCTAGTGCTAGACAAGTATGAACATCTAGATCTCATAGAAAAAGGGATGATCATGGAAATGATAAGAAGTCAAGAAGCATGAGCAGACTCCATCATTCTCCAAGGTAGTCCACTAGAAGAACTCATGCAAGTTTAGGACCAGGAAGCATCCCAAGTGTGTCTCGTGTTCGAAGGCAAAGAAGAAGACCCAAGGCAGACATCTTGCAAGGTGAACTCAGGAAAATAAAGTCACCTACTTTCAATGGTGAGCATAGGAAAGGAGAAGAGGCAGAGGCTTGGTTGTTGGAAATGAAGAAATATTTTCAGCTGCATGACTACCCATCCCCTAGGATTGCCACCTACCACTTGCAAGGAAAGGTAGCCATGTGGTAGGATCAACTTAAGAAATCTAATAACCTCGATGAGAAAAGAATCTAATGGAGGCAATTCAAAGGATAATTCCAAGAGAAATATTTGTCCGAGCATTACTATGAGAGAAAGATGAAGGAGTTATTTGAACTCAAGTTGGGAACCATGACAATGGAGGAATATGAGAAGCGGTACTTTGAATTGTTGAAGTATGTTGACTTCATCAAGGATGAGAAGGTTAAAATCCAAAGGTTTCTAAGTGGGTTACCCTACTTCTATAGTGATAAGATTCAGTATGAAAACCTCAAGACCTTGGAGGAGACCATAAGGAGAGCAAGACACCTTTATGAGAAAAGCAAAGAAAGGATAGTGTTACAAAAGACTTGGAATGATAGGATGAAAGAGAAAAGGGATCAAAAGAAGAAAGGTTTTAAGCCACCCTTTTTCATAAATAACTCCCAAGCAAGTGAGCAAGGCCAAGAAGCCCAAAATGATCAAAAGAATGCAAATTCATTTGGGAACATGCCAAGGAAGCAACATGTTCAATGTTGGGGATGTGGGGGGAATCACTTATCTAAGGATTGTCTTCATAAAGGAGAAATAATGAGGACTATCCACAACATTTAGGAGGCTGAAATAGTGGGGGACATGGGAAGAAGTATTCCAAGGATTTATGCAGCCTTGGACAACAAGCAGGCAGAATATCAATCCCCCATGATCGAAGTGGAAGGTAAGATTGATAACTGTTAAAATATTGATGTGCTTGTTTTACCGTAGACAATATCACAATATTTTCACCCAAACATAGGCACGCATCCACCCCCGAGCACCTTAACCTTTGAAAGATAGAATGATTTTGGAAGTAGCACTAGAACCAACATATGATCAAGAGAGCACACCTTTCTCTAAAGATAGTGCACTAGACAGAAAGTCCCAAAACCACAAAACAAGAACAATACTCAACTACAACATTTGTAGTTGCACTTACCAAGAATGCCATCAAGAATATCATAATACCACCAAGAATGTCACCAATAATACCACTAAGAGATACTAGAAGGTAGGGCGCATATCTTAGGCTAGAGAGAGAGACCAAGAATCACCATGTTGTCCCCATTTAGTGGATAACTAAGGAGATGATGTCTCAAGGCCCCTGGGTTGCATATATGGAGTGTCGAGAGACTACATGACCAAAAATACCCTTTGCACAGATGGAAAGCCCACTCACCACCACAGATGGTCACAGGTTTTCAGATGGCATCCACCACACCAGTTGGCTTCTAGAAGGTAGTGGGCCTTGCTCCATGAGGTACAAGTCAGTATTATGGTGAGCATCATTTCAATATCTAAGCCATTTGATTATGTTGTATCTTAGATTGCTCTATATTTCATGATATGTGCTTGGAAATTATGCCTTTTGCCCTGCTTCACCTTGGTGGTTGACATTGTTCCCTAGTAAGTGATCTTCTTTGGGAATGGGTTTTCTACTGGGAAATTCCTTAATGAGCCATCATACCGTTCCTGACCATACTTACCATTTTCCATCATTATTCCCCTCCATTTTCTTATCTCCTGGGATTTTAGGGTGCATTGACCCAAGAAGGGGTTGTCCCTTATTCTTTGGGAAGAAGGGGCTAAAGGTCCAGAGGGGTTGGTTTTGGGTAAAAGATAAAATTCTTATGTAAACCTTCCAGATGCTTCACCCAAGGATCATCCAAGAAAGAAATGAAACGATTATCTTTGAATAAAAGGGGACCCACAATATAATAAAGAAATGTTTGACTCATCACGAGACGACCTATCACGTCCATGGATATCTAGTGGTATGACATTGTCATTATCTGGTCACCAAACCAGTGCAGTGACTCTCAGTTGCATGGCTGAGAGAAAGGGGGTCTCATCATGATCCAACCTTCTCATTTCCATTAGGTATTTGTGGGTGACATTGTCACCACCTGGTCACCATACCAGGGTAATGTCCTTCAATCTCTCCTTATGTTATTATGAACTAAAATATAAATAAAGAAAGATAAAAGATAATTGATGGGCTTGGAAAAAGTGCATTGCGGATGAAGGTACCACACACCCTCTACAAAGGCACCCATGAATGAGACACTATGACCCCTAGTATGTAATGAGCCATATGCCCTTTGATTCTTGACCCCTTCCACCTCATACACTTTACATGGCTTAGAGAAAAACCTGTTGGAATCTCTCCTTGACCTAAGGCAAGATCTTCCCAATAGGACACCTCACCAACCCTCCCATACTTAAGCTTGACAAATCGCATAGTTTCTTTGAGTTGTTAATTGTTTGATATGGTGATCTTTGATGCACATGCTTGGAGGGCTTATTTATTGATTGGATTAACTTATCATGATGTTATGACTTGAGATCCTTGGAGGGAGTGTTCATTTGTCTTTACAGGACCTATCTGGTGGACAGTTTTGGGAGAACAAGCTTAGCTTGAGATTCCATGGGGCTACAAGCCCACAAGTGGATGCTAGAGGCCCGCATGTCAGATGAGAGATATCAAACTTGGAAGTCCTCAAGGATGACTTGGAAAACATAGCCTAGCCCCCACATGCCAAGTGTTTTTCCTAGGAGAGGCAAAACGTCACTTCTAGAGACAAGGCGTCACCTAGGGGGTTTAAGGCTTGGTGGTGAGGTGCCACTCATTTGCACTTGGAAATTTTTAGGAGAAGAGGTTTTTCACCATGATGAGATCACTTAGATGCTTGACACATGGCTTTTGGAGGCCCATCCATGCTTCTCCAATACCAATGACTTCCTCAAAGTAGCAAAATGTCCCCTAAAGGGGTGATGTCCTCTTAAATTAGGGTTTAATTTGTGAAAAAAGTGAAATTATAAGTGAATATTTTACTATTATTGTGTTAAGGGGGAAATATTAGGGTTGTTGACCCCTAATCTTGTGTTTTACTCCTTATTTTGTGGATAAGCTATGATAGCTCAATTTTATATAAATAAAGATCATAAGATCTCATTTTGAATCATAACTCTCCCTCTTGTGAGAGACCTGGTCTGAAATTTCGGCCCCCTTATCTCTTTTATCTCTTTTTCACTTGTGTATGGCTATACTTATGAAAATTTGATGGAAGAAGTTGTGTGCTAGTCTTGGAAGGCTATTTTATTGCTATTGTGGTGGATTATCTTGGCATCTTTCCTTGAATTGGTATGGTTTGTACTTTCTTGCTATCATTTGTTTCAAGTCAAGGTTATTGTGCTAGGAAATAGGTGGGAAGTATAAGGGCATACACCCCCACCTTAGTCTTCATCACTTTATGCTTCATCTTATTGCTTGGACAAGGGTTTGCTAAGAGAAGTATGGGTTTGCTAAGAGAAGTATAAGGGCATACACCCTCTTAGCCTAAACCCTGGACTAGAGAAACTTGCCTTGGGATGTAAAACGGCTTACACCCCAAGGAATTATCTTCTCTAAGCTCCTTGTGACTCCATTAACCCAATAGTAAAGGCACTAGTCATTGATTTGTTGCATTGGAGAAATAAAATATTGCATTGGGAAACATGAATTTCGGTCATTTTACTTCTTGCAAAGTGGATTGTTTTCCTTGTGCCTTGGGCACCTCACAGCCACTAGGGCATCCCCATCTAGGGGATACTTATTTCTGATGTTACAAAATTGCATATTCATCCTTTAGGGCTGCAGAAACCCTAACTTACTTGCTTTAATAACTCTCTTATCAACCATTGGTTTTTGCTCAAAGTTTGCACACTTACTCTACTTATCCTAGTGCACTTTTTGGCAAAGTTTGAGGAGATTTCAATAGCTGATTTTATTTCTGTAATACATTGAATGTTACATCCATAAGGCTGATATAATTTTATGTAGACAAGTGTTTACAACATCCTTATATTTTATGTTAAGAGTATTGGTTTTTCATCTTGAGTTTAGCTAGTCATTTACTAGTTTTTCTCTTGCAATTTCTACTTGATCTCTAGTACTTATTGAGCAGCTCATAGTATCATTTATTTGCTGATATATATTGTTATCTACCACTGCAAATTAGGGACAACAAGCTTAACTTGCTGATCCAACTAACATATACTATTGCAAAGTGTGTTTTCTTGTGTCTCGGGCAAGTACAAACATCCAGAAAAGTATTATACTTGTGGGGCAGCAATTACTTGACTTGCAAGGCATATCTCCCTACCTTCCATTCCACTTAGAATTGACCTCTAGGGGATTTCCTTCCACTTCCCTCCATCTTCATCTCAATCCCCTTAGGGTCCCTGAGATTGTCTCCCTAGAGTGACCTAGTCACCCTTGAAGTGTGGAACCTACATCGAGGTGACATTGGGTGTAGG
>CBVK0100673472.1:0-14622 GCA_900067695.1 Picea abies
AACTATCAAACTTGATATGTGCGAATTGAAACTTAACAATTTGATCAATCAAACCTAGAACCTAGAGCCTCAACTACTAGGAAGGGTGCACTTGTTCCTCTGAATGTACTAAATCCAAGATCATTGCTTGGACAAGGTCTCTTGTACATCCCCTACAAACACACTCATGTTTTGCTAGATGATATAACTTGGAAAGCATATACAAGTGCATACCTTTGAAATTTGTAGCATCATTCAACTTGTCTTCTAATATGAAACAAGAATACCATCTCCAAAAGAAGAGGTTAGAAACTAAATAAAAAAAGGTTCAATGATTAGAACAAGCTAGAAACTTTGAAATTTCAACCTTGACCATAAAATCAATTTTGACAGTCAACCTTTGACTTTGACTTTGACCAAGAACTCAAACTTGGCATTTTTACTAGCTGAGGGTACCAGAGGGTGCGTTAGGCTAGGGCGCACTAGAATATTCAAAAATTAGGTCCAACGCTTCACTGAAGGTGCCCAAAGAATTAGATTAGGGTTTGTTGTAGCAACAAAATCAAAAACCCTAGTTGCAGTTGCAATTGGTGCTACAATGAGATTGACAAAGAACTCTCGCTCTACCTTCCAGTAGTTAGACTGTTCTAAAGGTAGTGTGGGCCCATGACCTGTTAAAATATTGATGTGCTTGTTTTACCATAAACAATATCACAATATTTTCATCCAACCATAGGCAAGCAACCACCCCCGAGCACCTTAACCTTTGATAGATAGAATGATTCCAGAAGAAGCACTAGAACCAACATATGATCAAGAGAGCGCACCTTTCTCCAAAGATAGCGTACCAAAGAGAAATTCCCAAAACCACAGAACAAGAACAATACTCAACTGCAACAATTGTAGTTGCACTTACCAAGAATACCATCAAGAATATCATAATACCACCAAGAATGTCACCGAGAATACCACCAAGAGATACTAGAAGGTAGGGCATATATCTTAGGCAATATAACACTAGAGAGAGAGACCAAGAATTACCCCAGAAGATCACACTTCCATTCTTGTAGCTGCAGCTCCAAATTTGCACTATACTTGAGAGAGTGAGTGCAGTGAGTGTGTACAAATGAGCTCAAGTGCATCCTATTTATAGTGCTCCTTGTCACCTGTCTAGGCCGACTTCTCTTTCTGGAGGGTAATACTTTAATATTAATTATTCTACTGAGTCAACTTGTCTTATAGGGTTTTTACACATCTGTTTAGGGTTTCTCTTGCTTTCAAAATATTCTATTATAGTCAAAGGTTACACATGGAGGTTAATACCTCCCGCAACTACCATAATATCAACACGTAGATGTTCACACAGTTGATCTCTTTTCCCATTTCAATTGATAGAAGGGAGACACTCAACCTTGAATCAAAAGCCCATGAATTAGAGAGCGTAAAAATGCTAGTCTTCCAACCTATAACTATCCCTCTCGAATGACCTAATGCATCCACATAACTGAAATCCCATCCTTTAAGAAGCTTTGAGAGGTATTGAAAAATTTTGTCCCCTTCTATCATGACCTCTTGCAAAAAAATGGGAGAGGGGTTGTGAGTGCCAATTAACCTCTTGAGGGCCAATTTTGTAGAGGGGTTGACCAACCCTTTGTAGTTAAGGGGTAGAAAAATCATTTTGTAATTTTCTTTGGGGTAGTTTCTCTAAGGGCCATGAGTAAGGATTGTTGTCTTCCACTTTTAACCTCTGAATTAGCCTACTTATAGGCAATGGAGAGGTAATATTTTTTTCCTCTTTTCCCTGCCTTAGGGGTTTTCTCTTCCAAGTGTTCAAGGCCACCTTCAGTGGTTCCTTTAAAGACCCCATTTACCTTGTTGCAAGGTCTAATGTTATACTTTGAGACCTCATAAGAAGTGGGGTTGTCTTTGATTTACTTCACAGGAAGATCTATCGAGTGAGGAGGATAGGGGTCAAGGGGTTTGATATTTGCAGATAGGGTTTCTCCCAACCCATATAGGGGGATGAGTGAAGTAGGTTGAGGATTCAAGAACCCTGAGTGATTGGATAGGATGTCTCCTTGGATGATTCTAGGCTTATGCTCTAATTCTATTTCCTAGGATCCAAAAAGTAAACGACTAGAGGAATCTATCAGAGAATTGGGGGAGGGGAGAGAGAATCTTACCTGGAGAAGACAATCTCTCCTTTTCTATCCAAGGGAGCATATCCTTGGGAGAGTCTTGCTATTCAACTGCAGACCTTTTTGTTGACTCAGGGTCTTCTGCTGGGGTGGCTTGAAAAGAGGCGGAGGGACTTTTTCTTGCATAAAGAGTGCAAACTCTTTGACAAGAGTAGAGAGATTTCAAACCGAAACCTTTCTAGAGAATCAAAGAGCACAATTCTAGACTAGGTGTCCATACTTGTGACACCTCCCACATATGAAGGGAACTCCTTCGTAATCAAGTACCTAATCAAAGAAAGTGGGGCCTTTTTTTATGATGGATTCCGCTAGACGTTTAACTAGGTAAAGGCCCACAAGGATTCTCACCAAACCCATATATCCTGATTCCCAGAAAGAATTATCTGCTTCATAGAACAGTCCCAAGGTGTTGCCAATTTCCTTGAAGACATCCTCAGACCAAAGGATCAACGAGATACTTATTAGTCTAATCTAAACAAGAGTGAAATCTACCTGTGCTTAATGTGCATCCAAATCTAAATGCCATTTTTTAAGGAATAGGGCATGAGAGCCCCATTTCCAACAATTTTGTAGAATTTATTTGCATATTTAGAGGCTGGAAAGGACTAGGTTAACCACCCTCTAACTAAAACCATGCTTTTCAGCATGTATCCCAATAATGCGCCAAAATTTTCCTTTGTTCAGTTTTTTAGAGAGGCCGCTCCCATTATTCTACTCATAAATCTTCCAACTAGCGAGGATCTCTCAAATTCCATTGTTTTGTTTAACCTCACATTGTCTCCTAATGACACATTGATTACCTCGAATTTGCATTTGATGCACTTCCTCCTTTTGTGAGGGTTCCCTGATCCTCTGGATCCTATGCCATCAATTGCAGAAGCTCTGGTATTGGAGGAGGAGAGATTACTCATTAAATCATCTATTAGGTTTTCCCTGATGAAACCATACCCTTGATAACCATTAGTGCCTTCTTCAATATACCTTGAGCCAAACCCCCCTGCCATCAAATCGAGAGGGATTTCACCTAGTGTGGAAGCTTTGATGGGATCATTCCATTGGGGTGGGATTAAATTATGTTCCTACTCCGTGAACCTAACTTGATCTCCAATATCTGGCAGGTATCCCGCTGCAACCATGGATGGAGTTTCCTTATTTGACCTTTGATATCCAAAATGCATCGAGGTGGTTATTATAGTCGATCTAGGAGTACGGGTAGTCAAGTCAGTGTATTAAAAATTAGAGGTTAGTCTTGGCATCACCTCAAAAAATTCCTTGTAAACATATAGCCCCTCTTTAGATTCAGACACAAGAGGAATGAGTGAGAGGGGGTCCAGGGTGACTTGGATGTCCTTTGTGTCTACCCATATATGTTGATCACTGAAAAGATCCTCAAAATAATCCACACAGTCGTCCTCCATGGGCCCTAAAGAAGGGAAAGGTAGCATTCGAGTGCTCTTGGAGCCCACATTCTTTGAACCCTAGGATATGAGGAAACCCTAGGTGAGTTGAAGCGCCATCTGAAAAACCTCAGACCAAATGGTTCCTTTGATGTCCAAGTGGAATGTAGAACCCTAGAGAAGGGAGTCAGTGATAAGAGGGCCTAGGTTAATCAATCTGAAGAAGTTGATTTATTTATGCATAATTTAGACCATATTTGTGAAAATAGTCATTGATCGAAGACTGAAGAAGGCATACACATAGACTAGGACAAGGCATATGCTACGAGTTTCTTTTAGATGTGAAACACCATATTTGGTTCCATTAGAATAGGTATGTCGTAGACGGACCCATTAGAAGGCAATGATCTCAGATGTCATGGAGGTAGTTTAGCATCCAAGAAGAGACGTACTCACACATTGGGAACCCTAAAGATTCTCCCTCCAATGGCTCCTTCGTTCACTGGTTGAGTTACTTTGTCAAGAAGATGCACTCACACTAGGAACCCTGCTTGATAATTCGTTGCTATTCACAATTATTTCCAATTGATTATCAATAGATGGCGTTGGTGTTGCTAACATTTGATGAAAGTGGTTCTACAACAAAAGTGCGGCGACAACCGTTTGTAGCTTGACAAAAGTAGTTATCTAATATCCTTGTATAATCTCAAAGTACATCTCAAGTTATCTCAACCAATACATCACCATTGATATATCTATTAAATGTAAGGATTTCAACATTTGCATCAACCTTAAACAATGTGTTATCAATGCAACTAGCACCATCGACTATGCCATGGGATTTGCATTTGGAGCAGTACAAGCATGGAGGAACTTGTTCTCATTTTGCTTGAGTTTGTCAACGTGTTAGAAAAGCATATTGAATATCTTTTATTAAATTGTGAAAGTTGTTGAAATATAGTTGTAGTCTTTGGACGTTGCCTTCTAGGTTTCTAGTGTTATGAGAAACATCTCACATTATTCAACCGTATTTTCCAAAATGAATCCCAATACTTGTTTTCTTTCAGTGGTAATTTTGGGCTCAAGTGGCTATTCTTCAGTTGCAACGTATGCGGTTCATGTCCTAACCATAACTTCATCCTTTGTATAGAGTTCAAAATCTTTTTATACTTGTTGACGTCACTTGGTTCAAAAGTTTTGCGATTCACGACCTCTAGGGTTTGGAACTTTACCCAATTCTCAACTTCACAATTTGGAACCTAGTAATACCAAAATATCATTTGGCCATGAACCATGGAGGTTGGTTACCAATTTGATCTATGAATAGTGAAGTTTGCTTGGTTTAGTATTCACTTTGATTCCTTTACTCAAACTTTATGTTTTAAAACACTATAGTTGACTTCTTATTCTAGTCATCGGTCAAATTCTTATTCTCTGTGCTTTTCACTTTTAATGATTTCAAGCTTCTTAAAGATTCAAATTTAACGTCCTCAAATTCAAATGCTCTAACCAGGATTTGTATCAATTTTCCTCGTATTTGAAGACAATTATCTAAATCGTCATAATTTAAGTGGTAAATTTCATGTTCAATAGAGAGTATTCAATTTTAGTTGTAGATCGTATCAAAATACAACTAACTCCAACTTTATTCAAAAGATTGAAAAGTTAAATTTCTCAACTTCTCAAGCTTGTCTGAATCTTTATTGAGATACAATGATTGAATTTAAATATTTAAGAAAGGTAAGAATATTTTTCTCTTAATTACTAACTTTACTTATATGAGTAGAACATTTCAACCATCGCTAATTATATACTTAATATGTGATGTGATAGTATTGTGATACTTCAATGACTTGGGATCTTTTCCTAAAAATGGTAACTGTACATGAGTTCTTTTTGAGATGTATATTAGTCACACGGTCGACTTAAACACAATTATGTGGAGTATACAATGACTTGACTCAATATGCAATAGTTGCACATCATTTATTGTTTGATTGCTTCTAACTGTATGAAAACCTAATTTGTTGTTAGTTCTTAGATTGTATATGTGAACTTAATTTATTATGCAACACTTTGATGCCAAAATGCCCTTCCCTTTTCTCTTAGGTTTGGGTATTTATGTTGGCTTATGCGAAAAACCAATTTGATTGTCATATTGACAATATGCAAATGCATTTTTTTACCTCTTTGTTGACCCATGCTCTTCACATCTATGAATGTTGCTTCAAATGCAGCTTTTTGAGTTGAGCTTCAAATCTATCGATTGAATTCAAACATCTTGATCTATATGGCCAAATACAATGCCCTTGATTCAAATTTTCCCTTTTTAGCGTTTTGTCCTCTTGAATATAGATTCTCAAAGAAGTTGTTTCAATTAAAATTTGTAGATAGATCCAATTACTCAAGTGCAGTGGTTGTTATATATATTTGATAATTACATTATTATAGGTAGTAACTTAGTTGTTCAATGATTAAAGGCACATTTGAATGTATCATTTGATAAGACAAGTCTTGGTTTACTTCACTATTGCTTGGGCATGAAAGTTTGGAAAAAGAGGGCAAAAGTTTGTCCCAAATGTTAAAGAGATATGTTAATAAGTTCAAAATGTGAAATTGAAAATCAATTGCAATACCTAAGGAAGTAGGAGTCTATTAATCGACCAAGAGTCAAAATTAGCAAACACATATCTAATTTGATTGGCAATCTTCTTATCTTATATATGTTCAAACAAGAAGACCTAATATTAGTTATGCAATTGGCATAGTTTCTGAGTTTATGGCATTGTTAGAAACTCTTCATTGGAAGGCAACAAAATCTAATCTACTATGCATCTAAGGAATGGTATCTGTTATGGCTTAAAATCTGCTTAAAGTATGGTGTCATTTTGTTTGGATTTTACGAATTAAGATTGGACAAGAAAACTAATCTAATATTTTGGATTTTACGAATTAAGATTGGACAAGAAAACTAATCTAATATGCATCTAAGGAACCATCTATTATGACTTAAAATATGCTTAAAGTATGTTGTCATTTTGTTTGAATTTTATGAATTAAGATTGGATATTGTTTGGATTTTATGAATTACGATTGGACAAGTTGTTTAGTGGATAAGAGTTAACTTCAAGTTATATTTTTTGTTTAGAGTAAACTATAATTCTATGGAACAATATGACACATTGACACATCATACCATAGCATTGTTTTTATTTTTATAAAGGTTGAATACAACCTAGGTGAGCTTAATGGTTAAGAACATGTGTTTCCTTCTAAGAGGTTATATGTTCAAATCCAGAGGGAGATAGGGTATGTATACCTCTGTAGACTTTAGCAGTAAAATCGTTGCGTGGAGGGGGCCCCTTGTCCCACAAATAAGGGTGTATCATACACCAATTTGGTGTCTGGCTTGATCGTGACCTTAAAATTAGATTATATATATATATATATAGAAAACACAAAGCAACCATTTGAACAAAAAGTGAAGCGGTATATGGTTGAGAAAATTGGTTGATACTCGGGATACATCAAATTCAGATCATATGGTTGAGAAAATTGGTTGATACTCGGGATACATCAAATTCAAGCAATTATTTATTTTATCATATTATCTAAACCACAAATAAGATGGCAAAAACATGTCGTAACTTTATTGGAGTTCCTATGCAAAACCAACTGATAGAATTGGTCTATTGTGAATCTAAAGATCAACTTGTAGATATATTCATAAAGGATTTTGAGTAAGGAAAAATTAGAAAGTTCAAAAGATATTGTTGGTTAAGGAGAACAAACTAATAATTAAAAGCAAATTTAGGAAACTTAATAATTGAGAAGAAGTTTAGGAGTTAAAGCTCAATTTATTTATTAACTATAGACAAAGTCATGTTAATTTGTAATTAAATTGTACTTGAAATTGTGTGTTGATATTGTAGTTAAAACTAAATATTGTAATTGAAATGTAGTTAAACCTTTCTTTTATAAGAGAGATTTTTTATTTGTCTACTAACTCTTTTAGAGGAGAGATCTAGCTTGTGATCTGAATGGCGAAATGCCTTCTTCCATGTATATGGTAGTTCAAATTAGCAAAAATATACAAATTGTTTAGTTGTAATATGCCTATGTTATGTGTATGAACTAACATATCAAAATGAAAAAATCTTAAGTCAACTTAATAGCTAGTACAAATATTCTAAAACATAATCAAAACAACAAGTTTAAAGAGGTAGGGTTGGAGGTTGCCTTGAGAACCATTTGTTTATTGGAAAGCCTTGAGATTGTCTAATTATCAGCCTTTAATAGTGGAAATGTTGTATAACTAAAACTACATGATGATTTTGATCACATATTAAAATAGTGTCACATTTTGCTCAAGTAATGCATTCAAATTAAGAGTGTAAGAATGTGTGAAAATATGCAATCGGTGGTTGTATTTTAATGAAAGTTTATTTTCTTTCCATTTATGTCCATGTTTGTGTTTATGTCAAAATTTTATTCCAATGGAAAATATATTGACAATTTGTTTTTTTTTCCTAAGGAAAACCTTGCACTCTCTTTTTCTTGGGATATCCAAATAGAGGGCGGATCAACCACTAACCACAATAATGATTGGTAATTCTGAGGGACTCGACTAGATTTGAACTTGTGACCCATGACCTCCATGTTAGAATTATGCCTTGGGTGGATGGTCCGACCAATTGAGCTAATGCTTGGGGCTTAAAGATTGATATATTACAGGGGTGGTAGGTGTGGGGGGATTTTACTAAATCTTGAAGAAAATTTAGAAACATCATTTATTTGAGGAATTGGAAAGGATACAAACAATCAAGAATTATATGCTCTCTATCAGGGTATACTTCTAGCAAATGAAGCCATAACAAAATCCTTGATTGTCATAGGAGAATTAAGTATAATTATAAATATAATGGTCTCGAAATCAACTCCAATTGATAACAATTTTTTCTGAATTATAGTCTGAATTCTAAAGAAGATTGGTAGTCTTCATAAAGTCTCATTTTATTAGGTATTGCAAGAATTAAATCATTAAGATGATTCCTTGGCTAATAAAGGGGTTGCATTCAATCTTGCCATCCTCCGAAAAAATGAGGGGTGGATCTACCACCTAATTTGTTAACATTATAAGGTTGTGTTACTCTCCTCCCCGACCATGCCTAGGGGTAACTAGAGGAGATCATGTCTCGTGGCCCGCAATGGAGACAATGAACCCGACCATGATGATGATCAACATGTCTACATATGGTATCCCAACAACCCCCCTCATTTACCTTTACAACTACAAGTCAACCAAGGCTCATCACATCCAACAACCCATTGTATGGGATATGGTAAGCCAACTTCACCATGGGGTATGTTAGTCATTTCATGCAAAGTGTGGTGATTATTTCATTGAGCATGTGGATGGGGATATTTGGTTGAAGTTGGATAATGGATCACTGGCTTGAAATCGTGTCAATTGTCTTGTTTCACTTTGGTGGTCAACTTCAATGCCTTAGTCCCATGTTGTCACCACTCAGGGAAAATGGGTACTACTGGGGGGGGGGCTCACAAGGGTAACATCTCATTCCCCACCATACTTGACACTTTCCATCTTGGAGCCTTTCACAATGTACCAAACTTCAGTAATGGGTCATGGTCCATTCTCTCATGAGAAGAATGGATTGAAGGCCCAAAGGTTGATGCAATTGCTCTCTATATATGTTATAAATGATAAAGGCCACCATAAAATCCACAGGCCATCTTGAGCTCTACCTCCTCTAATGGTAATCGCCCCAGTCTTGATGCAAATGAATGCACAATTATAAAGGAGAATATCCCAACAAGAAAATGAAGTAATAAATCTTGAAACTTGTAAAAGGGACTTGCAAATTAATGAGTGGGTATCAAAAGGCAATTAAGGGGTTTGAAATGCAAAAAGTACCAAGGAAAGGGTATCTAAAGCAGCAAGCACTCCCTCTAAAAAGGTGCTCATAGAAATGGATTTAATGACACCATATGCCACGAAGTAAGCCCTAAATCATATCACTATCACACTTACTCTTGAAGGGTTTATTTCTTGCTTCCCTCAGACCTATCCCTCTACATGGGTCTTTTATTTCTTATCTAGGTTGGCACACCTAATAGGGTTGGATGAAGGCCCTCCCATATTTAAACTTGTCAACTCACATGAGGTCTTGTGATGGTGTGATGCTTGAAGGGGATATTGAGGTGGATTGTTTACATGGATTACACCTTAATTAACGACTTATTGTGCATGTTTTAAGGACTAATGTCTCTTATGAACATCGATTTACCTTGTCTTATACTTTTATTTGTTTTGGATGACCCTGACATGATTCTCTGAGGGATGTCTTGGGTTTTTTCCTAGGACATTTTGCCTTTATTACAGGACTGTGGCACGTGTGATGCAGAGCAGTGAGTCATCTAGTGACTCACCACCTTCCAAAATGAGCTCTCACACCTTTGAAACCTTGGATTATGGACATACAGGCTTGGTTTGAGCATATTTTGTCATGATGACACATAGATGGGCTGAAATCCCACATGCTGGGTAGAGTACCCCATGGCTTATTATTCACTGGATTAGGGATATTGCAACAATAGAGAGCCAGATATCACTCAGAGATGAGAAACAACTTCCTTTTCCTTGGACACAATACTTTGGATGTTGGACGTTGACCCTCATTTGACGATGACATCATCTTCTAGGGTTTGATGGACAGTTTGGGTACCAATGAATGATTGGCATGACCTTGGGTGAGTAGATACACCATTTGACATCACTTCATCTTGGATTAGTGCCACATGGCCTTTGGAGGCATCTTAGCATAGAAAGGATTGAAGTCACCACATGTGTGACCCTTATGATGCATTTTTGTATTTTGTAAAGGTTTAATGAGGGGTCAGCCTAAATTAAAATTAATGTTATGTTATTTTATGTGAACAAAATGCTAGGCCTAGCCTCATATATAAAGGCTATTGTCATTTTTATTTTGGATAATCACATTCCTCTCTCATCTAGAGAGGTAACACTTGTAAAATTTTCTCCCTTTAGGGCTCTTTGTCTCTTTTCTCTAATGTGCAATGCTTGAAGGAGGTTCATTTGTGGATATTTTTCTCATTTGGATGGATATTTTCTGCAATTAGGGTTTTATGCTCTTGATTCTTGGGATGAAGTAAGTAATTTTTTGCAATTTTATCTTATCTTGTAAATGTTAATGGTTAAATTGATTTCTTGTTGCAAGTATCATTGTTTGGTTGAAACCCTAAGAGGAATACATAAGTGCTTCTCTTCCTCGCAAAGTTTTATTTGTCCAAGTTTGTGAAACATCTTTGCTAGGGTTAGAATCCTAAAGTCTAAAAGTGCTTGTACTTTAGGGTTTTAATCCTATACATTTGATCCTTGGCCTAAGTGAAGCTAGAAGAAAGGGAAAAGACATCTAGGGCCCAACTATGCCTGCACCCTAGATACTCTTCTCCTTAAAGTCTAAAGCCTAAGGCCCAAACGTGTTTGCACCTTAGGGTTTAGACTCCATAGTTTAATGCATTTGAAACTTCATATGCCCTAAAAGAAAACGACACCGATCTAAGAGTGTTCTTCTGGTGAAAGTATTTGTTAAAATTAATTTTCTCACTCTCTCAAACATTTGACTAACTTTACTAATCCCAAATTTAGCAAACTTTGAGTATTTCTTATTGTTGTTATACAAGTTTTCTAAAACCACTGAAAATTACATTAGATTGTTGCATACACCTATCTAAAAGTGGTTTAACTTGTTCAAAAACGACCTCTAGCAATTCAATAATAATATATTAGTTCAATGCTTTCCTTTCATGATAATTTGTTATGTTTATGAGCATTATTTCTTGTTGTTGTTGCAAATATTTTATTGTTATTATATAATTGTTTACTATTGCAATTTGCAATAGCCATAGAAATTTTAACTGTCTAGTGTCTAACAAGCTCATTATTGCATGCTTTACCTTGGTAATTGTCAATATATGATGCAAATTGTTCATTGTTCCAGATAGGTACAACAATTACCTTGCAACCCATTGTTTCCTTCCTAGAACTAGACCTAACTAACAAGTAATAAGATAGGGGGCGATAGGCTTGGCTATTCTTTCTATTCGATCCCTTGAGATCACCAGTGAAGCCTCCCTTGTGGTTGACCTCTTCCATCACTAAAACGAGGGAATATTGTACTTAGGTGATAGTGGTAATTTCTTCTATAGATACACAATATTTGGGGATCTTGTGAACGACTTTGCACAAGTACAAATCCTGTGATGGCAGGTTGAGAATGAGGGATTACAACATTATATTTAATATCCATATTTCACTCAATTGTCGCCAACACATTACAAGTAAGGATGATGTTGGCACATTTATACTGAGAGGGAGTTGAATCAATATAAGAATATTTTTTCTTACAAGATTTATCAATGTCACTTTACCAACTATAACAATTAAAGATAAAAACACAACCATACAATCCACAATACACAGTTATTTAACGTGGAAACCCAATTGGGAGAAAACCATAAAATAATTATTTTACGTAATCATGTAGACACCAACCTACTGATACAATATTTGCACGCACCAACCTGCAAGAGACACCAATCCCCTTAGTTGAGCTCCAACTCGACACTGCCTGCAGGCACCAACCTACCATTGTTATATTTGCAGGCACCAACTTCCATGAGACACCAATCCCCTTAGCTGAGCATCAACAACATGTAGGCACCAACTTACTGTGACATCAATCTACTCAATTTGTCAATAATGTTAAATCTTCTCTTTCTCTCAAGTCTTCACTTGCATAAATTGTTGCTCTATCTCTATTCTCACAACACCTTCCTTCAGTTCACAATATGTCTGACTTTAGAAGTTCCTTAGACCTCGCACCTCCCAGATGCCCTTATATGATTACATTATCTTCCTTTCATCTTCTGGAATCCTCAAACCTTAGAACCTTAGAGATTCTCTTCCACAATCCTTAGTTACTCACTCACCTTCACCCACACTTTCAAAACACTCATGGCATTGTAATTTATATTGAGCCGAGGTACTCAAGAGTTTGTCCACATACAAATAAAATCAAGTTCATGGGGTCGGCTCCAACTCCCTTTGAATCTCCTTGAATCGTTTTGCAAACAAATTCTTTGAATCTGGTCTTCAATTTCCTTCCATCGCATGCCATTTGTTATCTAGACAGGGCATGAATCGTAATACTCAACAACCGTCGGATGCGATCCCTTGAATCGATTGTGGTCGTTGATATGTTCTACCCATCAAAACGTGCAACATAGCTTCAACACTCAATGATCGTCCGATCATTCCTTCAGATTTAATTTTTGACTGTTGATCTAGTTTATTGTCCACAAAACATTCCACGTAACCATAATGCACAACAACCGTTCAATCTAGACCTCAGATTGATCTCCACTATTGATCCAAGTCTCACATAGCTCAAGCCTTCAACTTACAACCATCGTTCGATCAGATCTATGATTAACCTTAGTCGTTGATCTGTCAGCTTGATGGTTTCACTGCGAGTCTAAGGCATATCTTTTCTTCATGTCATATTTCCGTGGTCTCCAAACTACACCCTCAAGTTCCACCACATTTTTTTTGTACCTACACTTAGAATCTTTTCCAAGCATTCAACTGCGGTTCTAAGACATTTGCATTTAACCTTCTGTGGCCTCCAAAATACACTTTTACGTTACATCGCACTAATTTTTCACCCATACTTAGTCAATTTTTGAAATCTCATTGCGCTCCGCGAGAGATATTCACTTTTCACTTGTATATATCTATGGCCTCGTCCATCCGACCAATTCCTCATACTTAGTCATTTTTTCATAGTTCATCGCGCTCCGTGAGACATCTTTGTTCTTCACTTGTTGATTTCATCCCTCCATCTGATTCCTCATACTAGTCATTTTTTTGAAGTCTTTCCATGTCTGACTAATTCCTCATACTTAGCCAAATTTTGACATCTCACTGCAGGTCTGTGGGTCCACAGGTTCACTCTCATTTCTTCACATACTTCCAATTATCTGTCGCTTTACTATCTCCGCGATGTCTTGATACTTAGTCGATTTTCCATATCTCTTGTGTTTATGTTGCAGCTGAGGTGACTTCCACGTGGATGTCTTCATCATGTACTGGATGACATGGCATCGATACATGCTCTGACATGTGACATCTATAGAGCTACTTGTTATAGCACTGATGTGGACTCCCTCTAATGTGACACTCATTTTCCTAGACACGTGGCACTGATGAGGTTGTTATCATGGCGTTGACGTGGCTGAACTGGCCTACCAGGTGTCAGTCCCCAATCCTTTGATCTTAGTCATTGATCTCCGATGAATGATGGTGAGGATTTATAGCACTGATGTGGACTCCCTCTAATGTGACACTCATTTTCCTAGACACGTGGCACTGATGAGGTTGTTATCATGGCGTTGACGTGGCTGAACTGGCCTACCAGGTGTCAGTCCCCAATCCTTTGATCTTAGTCATTGATCTCCGATGAATGATGGTGAGGATTTAACCGCTAAAATTTAATCCTTTGTACATGGTTCCGTAACTTGACCATTCATATTCAAATAACTTAATGTCACTTTTTCATTATAAACTAATTGAAGTCATTTTTCTTTATGAATGTGGGATATATTAATTGTTTCGTTTGATCCACCGGGATCTCGTTCCAGATGCCTATGCATCCTCTGCGCTCAGACTTCATCTCTCATTCTTCAACTTGTGTTTTAAATTGAGATGCAGGAACTTCATCAAGAAATCTCCATTATGCTTGAATGTGACCCTTTCATACTTGTCACTACTTGTTTATGACATAGTGTAATATCTCGCAGAATCTCAACAACGCACATGGACGTTCTCTATGTCCTTCGCTTGTCCATGGATTCATGTTACTGGTTCTGGTTCGATCCTTGGAAATGTCATTTGCAAGGTCATTTTGTTCCTCTTGCCTTCATTCACAGAGATCCATAGTCTCCCC
>CBVK0100673490.1:0-15052 GCA_900067695.1 Picea abies
ATATATATATATATATATATATATACCATGTGTATGTTCTTCATGCGCCACAATGTTGGAATGCTCGACCCCAACCAATATTTCAAATAATAAGGTACTGTAAATAAGTTCGAAGAAAACCATGGAGTACCTTGGTCAAGCGTGAGAATCCTTGAGGATCAATAGTAATTGAGAAGAACTCGAAGAAAGACATTTGAAAAATTCCTAAGTTTAGGCATGGACTGATAAGCAAGTGGAAAATCCCTAATTCGCTTCAAAAGAATCGTGGCCATGGATTTGGCACGATGAATAAATTTGGTCCTTTTATCGAGATGTGGTTGAGATGCGACCTCACCCATTAATTGGGTTGAAAGAGAAAAATCTTGACCCTTCAGCGACGTTGAGCACAAATCCATACTCCAAAATCAACAAGGGTCGTTGATCTGTCGAGGAGTGATTGGGGACGATCATGGAACGTTGGGTCCATGGAAATTAACACGGTCAGATCCTCCTGGTAAGAATGACCTTGGAAGCCCGAGGAACAACCTAGACCATCCATTGGTGTGAGGCCGCAATGAAAACTTCGTCATAGGTCTTGGTGAATCTTGTTGGAATGAGACCAAGGAAAAAGGGTGAAGTCATAATGATGTACTCTACTGATTAGTATCTCCACTGTGTCCCAAGAGGGAACTTGATAATTGGTAGTCAGAGAAAAGGGGCAAGGGAGAGTCCTTTTCAGATCGCCACATGAGTTAGGTGTCATCGAAATTGAATTGTCGGATGCATGAGTTGGAGAACCTATGTGAGTACCACATGTCCTGATGGAAGAAGGCCATGCATCACCCTAAGAAGTGCCACATGTCAAGAATTATGTGATCCATGTGCCACCCTATGTGTCCTACCACACGTTAGTATATGATGGAAAAAAATGGCTAAGTACCAAGACTCCATAGACTCATGATAGTTATGGTCGTAGAATTTTACCTTTATGAATCCAAGAAGAGGGAAAAATGGCTAAGTATGGATACTCGACAGACTCATGATAGTTAGGGTCATAGAATTTTACCTTCGTGAGTCTGTGATTTAGTGAAGATGGAAAAATGGCTAAGTATGGAGAATCCATGAACTCATGAACGTTAGGGATGTATAATTTTACCTCCGTGGGTTTGCTAGTCCACAAATTTATGAAGATAGAAAAATGGCTAATTGTCGAGATTTTACGAGCAGACTTGTCAAAGAAGAATTATAAAGATATGTAGTTGAGAGTCCGTGAGTCTATAAATCCACAAATAAAAACATGTTGTCATAAAAAATTTCTTGAATAAGTAAAGAATGTTGGAGATGTGAATGGAAGAAAGTAAGATAAGTTAGAATATCCAGAAAAAATTGGACACCCCAACCCTTAGAATCCCTCAAGGGTTTGGGTATGTTACACCTCCACCTCAATTATATATGAGAGAGTGAGAGGAGAGTAATTTCCATGATTCATGTAGAATAAATTGGTCTAATTTTACAAAATTCCATAGGCATGTAAAACACTAGGATTTCCTGAGCGGTCACCTATCCCAGTATTACTCTAGCCAGAATGCACTTAACCGTAGAGTTCTAATGGAATTCAGTGCATTAACACTATGTTGTAGGCATGTACATAAAACCACTAGGAAATCATTTTGTCATGTCTGTAATTAACAAATGGAGATGGCATTGCATTACATTCCCCATCAAAAGGGTGAATATCATGGTTTATCAAAACCAAATGCATGAAAACATTGATTCAAAGGAAAAGGTGGATGGCCACTGAGATTCACTTGGATAAATCCTCCCCCCTTAGGAAGCAATGGTACCAATTTCATCAAGTTATCTAGGGATATGGAGAAAATTTTGTTGAATTTGAACCTTGGTGAGTTGCTTGCCTTGCTGAAGTAGTTGTCTTGCTTATACTTGGTATGTGGAAGTATGTCATGCACCTATTGGTGGAGGTGTTGGATCTGTTCAAAACATCTAGATGCATGATCTACCTTGGTCTGAGTGTGGGAGGGATCTATCAGTGAATATGCAAAAAGAAGAGATATATCAATGGGGGATAAAGGTTGGAACCCCAAGGAAATCTGAAAAGGGTTGTGGCCAATAGAGTTATGATGAACATATAGAATAATCTCATTCTCTGGAAGGGAGCATTTATATATTGGACCATTGGTTAAGGTAGAACTGGGAACCAAGTCAATGTAATACGGGATGTGGTGGTGCAGAGACACCCCCATAGGTGAAGAAGAAATATCTTCGTTCTCTTATAAAATCTTATCAACCTACTTCTGTTGGATAGAAAGGTATTGGGTCAAGGCTCTAGTGGTCACAATGACCTTCTATTCACCTTTTGTCTAGATCATGTAGATGGAAATTTTTTTGGTCTGAGAGATTACTTTGCAACATTGTTTTCTTGATATCAATGAAGTATTAGTAGTCAGAGCTACCTATGGTACCCTATAGAGATGACCTTCCAAAGAAACAATGACACTACGAGGCCAAGACTCACAAATAGCATGAAGTTTCCACATATATCATTATCCTAAAATAACATCATAGACTTAAAGTGGGGAAACATCACAAAGTACCTCATCCTTGAAAGGCTTGATGTCGTAGGAAAAACGACACTATTGGTTGACATGGATGTCTCATCCTCATCTCAACCATTCAATGGTGTATGGTTGGGGTCGTGGCATCATTGGTAGCTTCAATATGTTAACAACCTCACCTGAGATAAGGTTCTTTTGACTTTGGTTGTCAACGATGAAATGCAGTGGGGTACCCTTTACCCACATCTACGAGTGGAAGAGGCTCTCCCCCTCCTCAGTCTCCTCTAGTTATTTTGGTTGTATCATTGTGGTCACGATGGTAGCAGTGGGTTCTTCATTGATGATATATTTCCATTTATTGTACTCTAAATCATAGTTCAATTCAGGTTCTGATTCATTTTCTTTGAGCTTGGATACCAATGACCGTTTCGAGTGAAATTCATCGGTGTTGTGCCAGAGGATTTTGTGGAACTCACACCACTTTCCAATGTCTTTCTTAAAATTCCCATTACCCCTCTTAGCTAGTTGCTTGGACTTGTTTTCTTGATATTGAATATCCTTGATTTTCCTTCATTCCATGAGTTTTATTTTCCTTTTCCATGCTTTTTTTGTGGTGTATTTTCAAACCTGAACTCCTACTTACTCCACTACTTGAATTTATGCTCAATTTTGACTGCATATCGAGAAGCAGCTCCCAGTGAGGAGATGCCCAAATAAATCCATATTTGTTTGAATGTACCTCTGCATACCACTATGGTACTTCAAAACCAAGTGACTCTTAGAGTATTTGATACCTAGCTTTGAGTGCGAGGTATGAAAGATGTTAGTATAGTCTGACACCTTTTGGTCTCTTTTCTGATGCATAGTCATCCATCTCATGTACTGGTCATCATATTTTCTGGAAGGGTAGAACTCCTCCTCGAGGGAATCTACAAAGGCTTCCCAAGTGGTTTCTCTCTCAAATGGAATAGATTCATCCATGGTGTACCTCTCCCATTAACCTTCCCACCAATATTTGACATGGGGAAGGGATTTAAGGAGCGCAAAGGTGATCTTTTCACTCTTGGAAATTTTTTGGATATAGTAAAAAATTCTATTAGATTCAAATAATTTTCTAGACCATATGCATCTATCTGTCCTTCAAATATGGGGATATCAAAATTGACTTGTACCTTGAAGGGTGTCGCACCTCCGAAATGGATTCTTATTGAATATGCCTAGACCACCATCGATAGTCGTCAAATGATTTGAGTGAAGTTTTCCATCATAGAGTTCCTCTATCGCATGAGGTATTCCTCAAGAAACATTTTGAAAGTATCTCCTACTCTTTCATCTCTCCCTTATTCCACCATTGGAGGTCTCTTGGGCTAGCGAGAGTTGTTTTCCTCAAGAGAAATTAGCTAGAGACCCAACTCTCTATACCTTGACCTTGTAGCGGACATGCTCTGAGAGACAATAAGGAGCAGATTGTTCTAATACCATTTATCTAGATTATGTTGGGAACGAAATGAGATACAAAGGAAAATATAGAAAAAACATGGAAATACAATGAATCCCAACTTCTATTAATGAATAAAATAGCAAAAATCGGTAGAACACAAACTTGGCTAGAATGGGGTATCTTATCTTTGAAGAGACACTTCATTTGCAACAAGATTTACATCACAGTCCATTGACTTCTTAAAGGACCTCTTCATGTTAGGTACAAGATATATTAGATTAAGTAGAAAAAAAATACTATAGAAAATACTAGCGGAAGAACAAAATGTAGAGAACCACAACAAAAAATGATAACTTTATTGATAGAAATAAATGTTTACTTTCCTCTTCGAGGGGGAAACCTCTAGCAGAGAAATCATCTATTACAATCATTCTCAAGAGAAATATTTCTCATGCCTCCTACTCTTATTTATACTAATTCTATCTTCTAAAGAACATTCAAGAGAAATATCTTTCTAGAAGTTGAATCTTCTATTAGGTCTTCTTACATTGACTTGTTCACATTTATTAAATAGGCCTTATTAACTAATTCCATCCTTTATTACATTTAAAATATATTATTCTACCTATGTGAGAAGTTAGATAGGTTAGGTCCCTAACATTCCCTCCCCCTTGAATACCAACCTTTTCAACAAGGTTTGCGATGAGGAAGTTTTTGCAGAATGGTGGCCAACTCCTAGTTGGCATATTCTAGAATTGTATCTTTCCACTGAAATAACACTTCCTTGATGGTGCATTGACGAAGATGATGTTGTTATTAATACAATACTTCTTGTGGATGCAACCAAATGGAACCTTCTTCATCCAATTCATGGATACTAGTTTGAGTTTGGCACTTAGTACCTATCACTTTCTTTAAGAATGAGACATGAAAAATAGGATGGAGCTTAGAATGACTAGGAAAAGCTAACTGGTATGCCACATGCCCCATTTTCTTTGGATTGTATAAGTCCCATAAAATTTAGAAGTAATTTTAATACAATGTTCATCTTTGAGTGAAATATTCTTATAAGGTTGTAGACAAGGAAACACCTGGTCCCCTTCAACAAATTGATTTTCAGAACGACCTTGACCTGCTTGTTTATTCATGCGATTCTGATCCATGACCAAATTTTATTTGAGTGTATGCAAAATTGTCTCTCAGGTAGTAATATATTTTTCAATCTCAAGATATCTACAATCTGTTCTTTTGTCCCAATGTAATCTACCTTGATGTTCTTCTCTGTAACCTGTTCCTGTAGAAAGTGAAACTTGATCGGAATGTGTTTCATCTTTGAATGCATCACTGGAGTCTTAGTGATACTTATATCATTGGTGTTATCACAGAATATCGGAATAGGCTCATCATATTCCACATGTATGTCCTGCAATTTTTTTTTCATCGAGAGAACCTATATACAACATGTTGTTGTTGCAATATACTCTACTTCTGTTGTGTATAACGATACTGAAGACTGTTTATTTCTCAACTAGGATACTAGAAAATTACCCAAGTAGAAGGTTGCTCCACTTGAACTTCTTCTATCATCAACACTTCCTTCCCAATCCACATCTATGTATGAAACTAGAGATATATCATTCCCTTTTGGATATCGTAATCCATAGTCTTCTGTTATTTTGAGATATATGGATATTCTCTTTACTTCTATAACATGTGTTTCCTTCAATGATTCTTGAAATATTGCAACCTGTCCAACTACTTGTATCACATCCGGTCTTGATGTTGTCACATAAATAAAAATGTCAATCATCGATCTGTAGATTCTCTGATATGAATCCTTGGATTTATCATCTTTTCTCAATTTGAAACTAGTCTGCATGGGAGTACTTATGAGCTTGCAATATACCATTACAAAATTATTTAGCGTTTCTTTTATATAATTGGTCTGGGAGATGAAAATACCTTTATCTTGTTGGCATTTGTGGAGTCCCAAAAAGAAAGAGAACTCACCAAGTAATGACATTTTGAATTCATTCTGCATGTCTCTAGAAAATTTTTAACTCATCTTGTCATCATCACTTTGAAATATAATGTCATCAACATAAACTTCGATAATCAATATACTATCTTGATTAACCTTTATGTAGAGATTGTTGTCTGCATTTCCTTTCCTGAACCCTTGCTATTGTAGATACCTTTACAATCTTGAATACCATGCTCTTGGGGCTTGTTTGAGTCCATACAGTGCCTTCTTCAATCTGTAAACATGATCTTCCTTTTATGACAGTAGAAATCCTTCTCGATGTTCGATGTAGATTTCTTCTTCTAGTTCTCCATTTCGGAAGGTTGATTTTACATCCATCTGATATACTTTGATTTTCTTATAACATGCATAACCCAAGATCAATATTGTAACATCCCAGTTTTAACCCTTATGAACTATAATTTTTTATGTAATTATGACTTAGGCTGGTGAGCTGATAAAGTTGAAAAAGGGCCAGAGCGCCTAGGAAATATAATACTTCATATACATTAATAAAATACATTGTTGGATGTAAGACATATAAGGAAAAAAGAGATAGCGGGCTATGATTCCATAAGAGAGGGGGATTGGGGGGATAAGTTATTTTTATTAATATTTTATTTACCCATAATTGATTTTATGGAGAAAAGTGGTTACATGGGCTTCTTGGGGGAGGCCATATGGTTCTTTGTTCTTTTGATTATATAAACATTCCTTGGGGGCTACTTTGGTTCGACTTCTTTTCCCTGGTGCACTTCTTCTCCCTAGTTCTTCTTCCTCTTCCTTCACTCAGGATGAATTCGTGTGCTCTTGGTTTGATCATGGATAAGAATGGATGCATGAGGATGGACTTGGGTGAAGTTTTGGGGTCTTCCTTCCCTTTTTCTTGTCTTCTTCCTCTAGTTCGTTTTGTTCCCTTACTCCCTTATTCTTATTTCCTCTTTACTCATTGTTCCTAGTTCGTATGCTCTTGATTTGAGCATGGAAACACATGGCAGGAAGAGGAGAGCCATTGATGAATGGTTGTAATAATTATTGATCATTCTAGGAGAGAATGGATGCCTATGTGCATGAGCTTGATGGAAGTTCGGATAGAAATTTCCACAGCTGTGAGTCCTGAGAGTCCCAGTAGGGAAATTCTTAACCAGAAGCACTGGAGCCTTGGAAGGAGATGGACATCCTGAGGGACTGCGTGGCATAGAAGGGGATCCATTCTCTTGGATTTATGAAGGTTTGGTAGAAGAGAGATGGTGTAATTTGGATTGTTGTGAGTGATGAAAGGCCTATGACAACTTGAGTGTTGAGAAGGATGTTATTTATGAGACTGATGGCAGTTCAGATAGAACTATCCACAATTGAAAATCCTTGTAGTTTCCAGTAATGAGATTTACTGACCAGTAGCACTAGAGCTCTGGAGAGAAATGAAATAGCCTCAGGGACTTGATGGCATATAAAGGTGTTCATTTCTTTGGGTTGTGCAGGCTGAGGGGGAAGGAGAGCTAGAAATTAGGATTTTCTATGTGGTTGGGAAACCTGAGATCTAGTTAGCCAATTGTTGTGTGTTTTATATTTGGCCTAGGATCCATCCTTGTGGATTCATAGCCATGGCTCAGGGGTGCCTACTGTTGAGAGTAAATGAACAACAATGTCTATGGTTGGGAGGAAATTCCTTATTCTGCATCTAGTTGGTGAATCTTTACTTGAAAAGATAAGTGCTCTCTGTCATGTGTTTTCTGTATAATGTATATTCTGCTGTGTATTTAATTATCTCTGAGATATGTATTTTAATGTTCCTTTCTGTTGGTTTTTTACTGTGCATGGAACGTTGTTTATCACTTTTATGTTGTAGCATGGATATTGATTAATGCATGTGATTTTCATGCCTCTAACATTGTTGAACAATCCTTTGATTTCGAGAAAATATTAGAGAACTAAGTCCTTGGATTGCAGTGTGCCTCGCCTACTGGTGGTGGGTGTGTTGCAGTCAGATTAAGTGGCGTAGCCTAGTCTGTGGGTGGCTGGGTACATTACAGATTGGTATTAGAGCTACTGGTTGAAAAACTGGGCTAGTATGGGCCGGATCTATTGGTCAGAGTCTCATGGTTGAGATCAATTTATGACCTTGAAGTCGAAAAAATCAGGAGGAATGGCATTGAAAATTTCGCGCAGAAGCCAGAGTGTCAAATATCCTTGAAATGGATCAAGGGATCGTGACTGTCCCTTTCAAATTTGGGAGAAATTTCCACTGAGGGATCAAGGGAGATATGGATCATTGGATTAGAGGGCCGTTGAGTAGGAGCTGTCTGATGAAGGAAGAACCAAAATTTGGGAAACATTAAGTCCCAGCTGTCAGATATAGATTGTTGATCGTCAGTCGTCTATTGAGGCCAAGTACGAAAGGTAAGACTTCAAAACTTTGCCACTTTGAAGATATTTGATGGCAGAAAAGGCTTGAATTGTTGAAGGCTGGAGTCGCGAAGTCTCGTCAGTCGTCTGATATGATAGGAGGCATGGGGGAATCTTCATCATCAATTGTGGTTGCCCTACATTGATCACTTCGGGAGTTTTAAACCTTATTGAACTACTATAATCCGGAGCCCCGGAGCGTCAAAGTCCCATAATTTCCGTCGACTATTAGATCGAGCGAAGGACTTCGGGAGTATTGCAGGCCGTAAGATCTAACAATGGTAGAGGGGTAGTGAGGTTAAAGCTTTGGAACTTCACCACTCCATTGATTACTACTTATGTTGCAGAGAAAAACCACAAAGCACCGAAACCCCGAAGTGTCAAATTCACGAAGTGTAAAGCTGTGAGGTCACGTGGACCATTGTATCTTGAACAATGATTGTGGATAATCCATGTAGTGATGTGGCTTATGCCACATGGCAGGGGTTTTGTGTGGGGACACGTGTCACCTTGATTTGGTACCTTTTGAACCCTGATCTATTTGTTTTTGAGTGACATGTGGAACTTGTGCCACGGGTCCATGTCACCCTGGGTGATGTTAGCGTGGCGTGTCATCTTCAGGAGTATGCAACTCCGAGGGTTTCCAGGTTTCTACTAGTGAAAAGTGTCGAACCCTAAAATTGCAAAGGTATGTAGACTGTCAATCTGAGTTTCCTTCGAGACCTTTCTCAACCATTGGATAAAGAAAAGGTAAGTACTTCAGAGGATTAACACTTTGGGGAAGTGGAAGAATAGAGAATGGAAATATCTCGGAGCCCTGGAGCGCCAAATTTCCAAATTGGTTGAGAGTTGTCCATATCAATGCTTGATTAAGTTGTAGTCATTGATCTCATTGAAGCCTCCATATGGGGGTAGGAATGTCCATTCGATGGGATATCAAATCTTGACCGTCTGATCTTCTAGTAGATTTGTTAGAAGGGCTTCGGTGAAGATTAACTCCGGGAGAAATTGGATATTGAAGAGGGAGAATAGTCGAAGGCCGAAGTTTATAGGACTTGGTCCCAACGACAGTCCCATGCTAGGGTAAAAAGGGTCTGTAAGTAAATCAACCCTTGAACTTGGTGTTCACGCAAGCTCCTTTGTAGGAAAACACAAAGTGGGGTGCTAAAGAGTGTTTAAACCCACGGTTTCGAGTTGTGGTCATGTGGGTCGTGGTTTGAAGGAAGCACCTTTGTAGTTTTCGAATTTCTGTATCACCTAAGGGGGATGAAAGTTTTTTTTTTCCAGGGATCCCTAACTTTCAACTCCGATATTGAATTAGGTTGATATTTTAGTCATTGAAAAGATGATACAGAGGAGAATGACCTGGAATCATTCTATTTTTTTGGATAAATGTTATAATTGATATTTTATTTTCTTCATAAATTAAACAAAAAAGGTATATATAAATTTAATTGACAATTTTGTATAATATGTATAATTCTAACTAGATGATTGCTTGCAGATTTTGGCAGCATTAGAGGGATAATCAGGTCAATTCTAGTCTAAGATTAGATGTTAGAGTCATGAAAGAATGACATATCTTATGGAAGTTGGATGAGGTGATAAAAGAGATACATAGAGAGTAATGGAAGGTGGACAAAGAACTCAAAAATAGTGGAAAAAAAGTATTTGTCAAAAATTACAAAATCTGA
Organism: Picea abies; assembly: GCA_900067695.1. Classification (NCBI taxonomy): domain Eukaryota; kingdom Viridiplantae; phylum Streptophyta; class Pinopsida; order Pinales; family Pinaceae; genus Picea; species Picea abies. The sequence goes on from CBVK0100673490.1 coordinate 10,117, forward strand.
ATAAACTGCAGGTACAACAAAAGCAGGAATCCTCACATAGGACACGAAGATAGCAGGTTCAAAATGTCATGGATCGGAATAGAAAGGAAAAGTATGACTACCTAGCCTTGAAGTAAGAGCGATGTAGAAAGTTTCAAACCTTAAGGGTGAAATTCACTTATGATATCAGAGTTCACAATGGAAGCAGGATGTCGATGCAGAGAAATTGGAATGCTCTCTCACTTAAAAAGTGTCACTGAATGAAAATGGACTTCCATTGGGGAAATGGTATTAAGAGTGAAAGGTATGGTTTCAAAGGGATAGGTTAATGAAGTAACCTAATGGATAGCTAGGAGTAACAATATTTGGTTCAAGAGTATGGTGGTAGTAGAGTGAGGGAATGTTTTGAGGTACTTCGTTGCAGGGTGTTGGAATGTCTCATAAGGTAAAGTTGGATATGACTACTAAAAAAGGGAGCTGTGGAAATTGAGCACATTGGTTGAATTTTAGAATGGCCAAGGAGAGATTGGATGGAAAGTATTCAGACCGGGAAACCATAGTGCAAATGAGCAGAATGGAAGCACGTAAGTCAACAAGGATATGAAGGAATTCAAGGACAACAAACTACAACATAAATAGATAAATAAATAAGTGATTTAAAATAGAAATGCACTATAGTGCATGAGGCATACAATGAAGTTAAAATGCATATGCATTAGTAAGCATGCTGGTAGTAAATTCTTGTGAACTTAGAATAGTCTAGTATTAAGAAATAATGATGTTATGGAAACTGAGTATGACTAATGATGGATTATGTATTCAAGAAAAATGATATAGCAGGGTTAAAGATGTGGTTGTTGTTGTTTCTTATGTTTTGCATCTAGGTGAAGACCCATGAGGGTGGCAGGAATGATGATCAAAATGATGAAAGAAGAAGTTTGTGAGCTTCCACAAATATTAATTGATCAGATAGCAACAAGTAGGTTGATAACAACCATGCCGGTATGCATTTAGTCTCTGTTGATGCACACATGATGAAGGGAATTGAGGTAATAATTCCCTCAATTAATTTTCAATATTTAAATTGATATGTAATGGCCAAAGGCCTAAAGTATTTAAATGTTGTCAATACCAGAATGCATTTAGATAAAGTATTAGTTGCATATTATGTTATGTTTGGTTATGAGATCATAACCAGGTTAATTCAGGAGACATACTCCTATAATAATGAATATCCATAGTGATAGTTGTGTGTGAGACCATAATATGGTTTGATATGGAATGGATATAGTGCTATGTGAGTGCTCAATGGTATATACTGTATAGCTGATGTTTGGATTGCAACCTCTTTGACAACACTGAAGAGCACTTAAGAATTATATTCTTAGTGTTGTGTTTGGGTTGAAAAGGAAGGTATCCAAATAGTCAGGAAATAAGTAGGAAGTTCATGGATGATGTGTTGAGGTGTTGGACAGACCTTCCAACTCATCATGGTGGAATGCATGACACAATTATGTGGTATTATGTAGTCAATGCATGGATGAATTGTGTAGTTGTGGCCATGGGTATTGGCACATTGATTGATATTTTATTTAGTAAGTAATTGTTGCATTATGAAAATCCCGTGGTGATGAAAATATGTAATGATGGATAGATGCATTATATTTAATATGAATCCTAGTTGAAGGTGACTGGATTGTTGTTTGTTACAATTCCAAGATTAGTTTTTGGAGATTTTAAAAATGTTACAAGTGATATTTTAGGAATCATTGAATGCATTTGGGGTGAATTCATGTATATATTATATAACATAGAAATTATTATGCTAATAGCTGAAATGCTATGAGTATTTCTAACTCATGAAGTTGATAACATCTAGGAATGAACCGTTATATACTACAGTTCTGAGATTTCTTTTTACCATGAATATATATATAACTTGTACCTAAGATATTGATAATTTGTTTTGCTGAGGAATGTTGAAATTGTAGGAAGAAAGGGTCTTGAATATGGCAGTGTTGCAAGTCCATAAAGAAGACCAATACCTATTGTTGCAAGAGACAAATTATTATGAGGATAAGCTCATGTCTGGAAGTTTCATTTTTTCTATATGAAACAATTTTGGGAATTATAATTTAATAAATTAATGATAACTTGTTTTGGATGAGTGTAAATCAAATAAATTGCAGGTAGGATGGTCTTGAATATGGAAGGGTTGTAAGCCCATAAGGAAGACTGATATCTACAATTGCAGAGCCAAACATTATGCTTGGAATTTTTTCTTCTTGTATAAAACATATTTGACATTTATGATTGAAATTATTATAAGAGTATCTCATGATGACCATATTTTTATAATACATATGAGATGATGGCTATTGAAGTTGGAAGCTCACGGGAAATAACACCAGAAGGAAATCGAGCTCAATGATGAAGGCATGGAATGAAGAAAGTCTAGTGGACTTGTTGCAGCTAGAGTTCTTGAAGCTGCAACTCTGAAACTTCCTAGTTGAGTGCACTGGAGCCTTGGAGAGAAGTGGAACAACTTGAGGGACTGCATGGCATTGAAAGGGGTTCATCTCTTTGGGTTGTTCAGGATGAGAGGGAAGGAAAGATTTTTGGTTGGAAATGCTTCCAGAAATATAAATTTAGAAGATCATTATACATGTTTTAGGTCGGAATGCCTATGTATACATGTTTAATTTTAGGTCAGAGTGCCTATGTATAAGAGAAAGGGGTTCATTTCTTTGGGTTGTGCAGGGATGAGAGGGAAGGAGAGATTTCTGGTTGGAACTACTGCTAGAATTATAAATTATGAAGATCATTATACATGTTTGGGTCGGAATGCCCATGGATACATGTTTAATTTTAGTCTAGAGTGCCTATGTATATAAGAGTTGGTTGGAATTCCTGTGTGGATTAAGGCCAAAGAAAATATATTTGTAGTGTTAATAACATGGGAATGGTGTTGTGCACCAAGGACAGTGCCAAAATAAGGGGAGGGGGATGTAACATTCTAGTTTTAACCCTTATGAACTATAATGTATTATGTAATTGTGACTTAGGGTGTTAATAACATGGGAATGGTGTTGTGCACCAAGGACAGTGCCAAAATAAGGGGAGGGGGATGTAACATTCTAGTTTTAACCCTTATGAACTATAATGTATTATGTAATTTTGACTTAGGATGGTGAGCCGGTAAAGTTGAGAAAGGGCCAGAGTGCCTAGGAAATGTAATACTACATTAATAAAATACATCGTTGGATGCAATATGGATAAGGAAAAAAGAGATAGGGGGCTATGATTCCACGAGAGAGGGGGATTGGGGGGACAATATCATTTTGTTATTATTTTATTTACCCATAATTGATTTTATGGAGAAAAGTGGTTACATGGGATTCTTGGGGGAGGCCATGTGGTTCTTGGTTCTTGTGATTATATAAACATTCCTTGGGGGATGCTTTGGTTCGACTTCTTTTCCCTGATGCGCTTCTCCTCCCTAGTTCTTCTTCTTCTTCCTTCACTTGGTATAAATTCGTGTGCTCTTGGTCTGAGCATGGATACAAATGGCTGCATGAGGATGGATTTGGGTGAAGTTTTGGGGTCATCCTTCCCTTTTGTTCATATTCTTCCCCTAGTTTATTTTGTTCCCTTGTTCCCTTGTTCTTATTTCCTATTTACTCACTATTTCTAGTTCATATGCTCTTGGAATGAGCATGGAAACAAATGGTAGGAAGAGGAGAGCCATTGATGAATGGATTTAATAATTATTGATCATTCCAGGAGGGAATGGATACCTATGTACATGATCTTGATGGAAGTTCAGATAGAACTTTCCATAGCTGCAATTCCTAAGAGTCCTAGCAAGGAGATTCTTAACCAGAAACACTAGAGGCTTGGAAGGAGATGGACAGCCTGAAGGACTGCATGGCAGAGAAGGGGGTCCATTGTCTTGGGGTTGTGCAGGCTAGGTAGAAGAGAGCTAGTGTACTTTGGATTGTTGTGAGTGTTGAAAGGCCCATGATAGCTTGAGTTCTGAGAGACCTGTTAGTTATGAGACTGATGGCAGTTTAGATAGAACTGTCCACAACTGAGAATCCTTGGATTTTCCAAGAGGGATCTTTCTCGACCAGTAGCACTGAAGCCATGGAGAGAAGTGGAATAGTCTCAGGGACTGCATGGCAGAGAAAGGTGTTCATTTCTTTGGGTTGTACAAGATGAGGGGGAAAGATAGTTGTAAATTAACATTGGTTGTGTGGTTGGGAAACCCGAGAGCTAGTTAGCCAACTGTTGTGTGTTTTAGATTTGTCCTAGGACCCGTCCTTGTGGATTCATAGCCCTAGCTCAGGGGTGACCTGTTGTTAAGAGTAAAAGAAAAACAATGTCTATGGTTGGGAGGAATGTCCTTTGTCTGTAGCTAGTTGGTGAATCTTTACTTGCAAAGTTAAGTTCTCTCTACCATGTTTTTTATATATAATGTATATTCTGATACTCTACCATGTTTTTTATATATAATGTATATTCTGATATGTATTTAATTATATCCGAGATATGTATTTTAATGTACTTGTATGATGTTTATTTGTTATGCATGGCACATTGTTTATCCCTTTTATGTTGTAGAATGGATCTTGATTAATGCATGTGATTTTCATGCCTCTAACATTTGAACAATCCTTTGATTTTGAGATAAGATCAGAGAACTGAGTCATTGGACTGCAACATACCTCACCCATTCGTGGTTGGGTGTGTTGAAATCAGATTAAGTGGCATAGCCCAACCTGTGGGTGGTTGGGTACATTACAAGTATGACTACTTCCATTCTGGAATATCGGGAAAAAGTTTCTTCAAAATCTATTCATTCAACATGAGCATACCCCTTGCATACTAACCTTGCTTTATTCCTGGTTACTGTTAGAAAAACAGGACCGCGAAGCAATAAAATAAAACAAATGCA
>CBVK0100673504.1:0-16599 GCA_900067695.1 Picea abies
GACCCGAAATTCACCTCAAATTTCTGGAAGGGACTGTTTAAGGGATTCAGAATGAATCTGAACTTTAGTACAGCGTATCATCCCGGGTCTGATGGACAAACAGAGAGAGTGAACAGAGTAATAGAAGACATAATGAGAATGTATGTGATGGATAAACCATCAAGGTGGAAAGACTACCTGCATTTGGTAGAATTTGCCTACAATAATGGGTATCATGCTTCGATGAAGATGAGCCCATTTGAAGCACTTTATGGAAGAAAGTGCAACACTCCAGTGAGTCGGGATAATCCAGCTGACAGAGTAGTAGTTGGGCCTGAACTGCTCAAAGAGATGGAAGACCAAATGATAAGAATTAAATAGAATTTAAAAGCTGCCCAGGATAGGCAGAAACGTTACGCTGATAGTAACAGAAACCACAGAGTATTCAAAGTGGGTGACCATGTTTTCCTGAAAGTGAAAACTAACAGGGGTTCCCTGAAGTTGGGAAGTTGCGCTAAGTTAGCAGCGAGATTTTGTGGGCCATTTGAGATCCTGGAAAGGATTGGGCCAGTTGCATACATGCTTGCATTACCCGCATCTATAACTATACATAATGTATTTCATGTTTCACTGCTTAAGAGATATATAGCTGATGCTAATCATGTTATCGATTGGAATGTGATTCAGGTGGGACCAGAAGGTGTCTTGCAAGTGCATCCTGTGCGCATATTGGACAGGAAAAACAAACAGCTCCGGAATCAAGCTATAGATATTGTAAAGGTCCAGTGGACCTGGTACGGTCTTGAAGACACAACATGGGAGCATGCCGATGTTATGCAGGCAGAGTACCCGCATCTTTTTGAAATTTTTTGAAAAGCTTGTAGATGTTGTGTAAAGTTGCACTAAGGACAGTGCAGAAATAAGGGAGGGGGATTGTAGTGTCCCCAAGGCCAAGCCCAGTTGTAAATATGATGTATGAAATGAATTGTAAATATGTGTTATAGGCTGGTGAGCCAAGTTTGTATATGCCGGTGGGCTTATGTGATTGTTAGGCCAGAGAGCCTAAGGGTTGGAGGCCAAGGGCCTAATTTTGTACTTGTATGTATGCAACACATTAATAAATATAAACACCGCCGCGTGCAGACTGATCATGATGAATGAGTGATGGGGGACTGAGCTTCCACAGAGTGGGCAAGGAATTAGGGGCTGGAAGGTGGGAAGAAGGGATAAGTGTTGAGCCTAGGGGCTTAAGCCTTGGGAATAATATTTTATTATTATTCCAAAAAGCCACATGAATTATGTGAATGTGATGTTTTATCCTAAATAATATTTTATTATTATTCCAAAAAGCCACATGAATTATGTGAATGTGATGTTTTATCCTAAGTTCTTGGGGAAGGACGAGGGACTGCCAAATGGGAAGGAATGCATGCTAAATGGAACGCATGCAGTTCCATGGGTGACTGGTGCATGCGAATAAAACGACCAAGATGAGCCGTGAGAGGGGTTCCTCACCCATTCCACCTGACTGCTTGAGCGTGTATGGAGCTCTGAACAATATTACCGACCTGAGCTTTGCAGAGAACCCTCGTGCTTCCCTGTGAGTCGAAAAGCCTATGTTTGGCTCTGAAAAACCGTGTATATCCTCTATTCTGAAAGATGAGAAGCCTATGTTCATTTCTAAAAAGTTCGGGTTCAACCTCTCCGTTCTGAGTCGTGGAACCTGTGTCATTCCCTACGTGGATTGTTTGTCACACGTTCCCAAGAACCAACACTGTGAGACCTTGCGCCATTGCTAAGCCTGTTTGGGAAGCCTGTATTTGTTGTTTCGGTTGGCGGTGGTGGCCACGCAGAGATGGACTGCGCGTGGCTTGCTGGCCATTGTAAGTTTTGATTGAGCCTATGTATGACCTCTCTCCAGGTGAGGAAGGTGACTGTTGTTGGAAGAGGCAGGTTGTCAGGCCTATGAGCAATTCTCTCCAGGTGAGAGAGTTTTTTGGGAAGTGGTTTCTTCCAGAGAGTGTCCAGCACCAGCTTCGGGCTCTGAGACTTTCTGATCCGACCTGCTATCAAGACCTAGAGATGAAGGTTAGAACCAATGGAATGTGCTTATGAAGGTGTATACTCCCAGGAGGAACAGGCATGTGGGGAATGAGAGTCTGGTAGTAGTGGGCGTAAGATGGCATCTTGGGAAGAATCCTTCCATTTGCCTGTGCTATTTTCCCAATAACCTCAGCCTAGCCTAGGATTCCTTGTCTTGGGGTGGAGCTTAGTCCCAGCTTGGGGGTGAACCACTATTGAGCTGATGAGTAGTGCGGTCTAAGGCTGGGAGGTTCGTGGAAGGCCTGCACGTGGTTGGTGGAATATACCACTGTTTCGAAGATAAGTATCAGATGATGTTTATTCATGCATTTCGCTGTGTATATCAATTTAATGTTAATACTATTGATTGTTGATTATAGCAGTAAATATTATGCTTACTCTGAGTTTAATTGAATTTCTTGATTAAATGCATGTTATTACTATAATGTCGGTATGAGCTATGTACAAAGTGGTGTTATAGTTTTATTGAAGAGCGATTAAGCCTTGGTAATTGAAAGGTGGTGCTACAAATAAGAACTCAATTGTCAGATCATCTGAAGGATATCTCAAGCGTTGGATCGTCTGAAGTGAATCTGGGTCGTCTGATCCAGAGCGTAAGTTTGAGATTTGAGATTTCAGAAGTCCAGAGACCCAAAGGAGATCTTAACCATTGATCGAGAAAGGGGACGCAGAACCGTTGATATGGTTGAAAGGTCAAATTCTTGAAGTAGAGTTAGAGCTGTCGATTAATAAGGACACGTGTTCGTAGATCATCGACTCCAGAAGATTGGCATACAGAAGAAAGCAGGGTCTGAGATTTGAAACCCCTAAAGCCTGGATCACGAAATAAATCATAGCCATTGATTTAGGGAGTTTGGATCTGATCCACAGATCGTGAAATGATAGATCTGAACCATCATTTTAGGAGCACCGTCAATATCGTGAGATTGATGATCCTGCTGCATTGCGGGGTCAGAACATGCTCAGGTCTTAATTTTTCATGAGTGGGCCGCAATCGAAACCACGGTTTTGGCGAAAGCATACATGTAGCTATGTAGTGAATTGCGGGGTGAAATGAGGATTTCCCTCAAACCACCTTTGGCTGCACCCACAATCATGTGGTCACATGAGAACATCACCCAAGGTCACATCAACAAAAGATTGAGGAAGGATCTAGCGCTGCTAGGCTCCACACCGAAGGTGACGCGTTGAAAAGTTAAAAAGACTCTACATGTATAATCCAACGACACTGATCAAACAGAGTCTGATCGAAGGGTTGATGTTTCACTTTGTGGTTTCTTGATCAGTTATGATTCAGTTACATTAACTGAATCATTGTTCTAGGGTGTTGGAATCATGGCTCTTGAGCGTTCTGAGATTCTCGACATGGGCGTTGGATATTCGGAGAGTAATGGATGAGGAGGGCATGAATAAAAAAAAGATTCCATGACAGAGGAAGGTTGTTGTTTCTCGGTAAAATAAGTCGAACTATATCTAATCAAGAAGATACCAGGAACAGAGCGTGAAAGATGCAAAGATGAAGAACATAAGCTGGATAGAGCAGAAATGGTGAAAACAACAGACTGTACGAAAACTTAAGCACAAGAAGATGAGAGCAGGAACACACTGATGCAGGCAGAGTAGAGCAGTGTAGCCAAACAGTGATGAGACTGGTAAGACATTGATAAATACTGTATCATTGTAATAAATTTCAGAAAGCAAAGATTTATATCTCAGGGTAGTAGGGTGGTGCTAGGGAGGACTGTTGTCCTCAGAGTTTCAAGTGGGTTCTTGAACACGGGGAGTTGTATCTTCCATATGGTTGTAGCCAGAAAAATGAGAGTAGTAGGGTGGTGCAAGGGAGAAGTATTGTTCTCTGTTGTATAGATTGGTGCATGTGTGATTGGAAGTTGGTGCTTCCATCCAGTTGATGTTGGAACACTCAGGGAGTTGGTGCTTCCTTCTAGTGGGTGGAGCCGATGACCATTTACAATTAACAGAGTTCTGGAGTCATCAATTGTGAGGAGCCTTACTGTTCCATTAGGGAAGACTGTGTCGACTTTGTAAGATCCTAACCATCTTGTGCGCAATTTTCCTTGAAATTCTTTAAACCAGGAATCATACAGTAGAGCCCAATTATTTTTTTGGAACTGCTTGTTCTTGATATTTTTGTCATGCCATTGTGATCTTTGTTGTTGAATTACGGTTGTTTGCTGAATGGCATCTAGTCTTTACGGTTGTTGAATTACGGTTGTTTGCTGAATCCTTTCCTCTGTTGGATTTAGCTGGAGCGTCAACTATATTGACCTAAATCCAGATAGAAACCGTGAGCAAAAGTTCTATGCATCTCAACTAAGCTTCCCTAACAAGCAACTAGTAGTCGCCATCACACGTCTAGCAGAGCGTGACTTCACACAACCCTCCCATGACTCTAGGTTTCAGAGGATAAACGGTGGGAAATAACTCCACCCCTCCTTATAGAAATAGGGTCAACACCCTACATCAAGCCCTATTGTGAAACTATTTTTCTTAAAGTCACATCATCAAACAACCACTCTAGGAAAAACGTGTGTCCTGTCAAAACCTCACTTACCACAAATCATAGCAATATTTCAAATCATAAATTAAATAATAATTATAACTTATACCATACACTATCTTCTTGATGTATATGACATCTATGTTACCTCATCATTGTAGTCATTTGACTATCACATAGCTCATCAACCTGTAGGTTAGTTCACCAATAACTCATATCCATGTATATAAGTCATAATTTCATATAATAATCCATATATGTATTGACATTCAATTAAGAAATGTATGTTTATTTTTATCATGCCTTGCATATCTTATGCATTCACAACATAACTTAAATTGGTATCCATGTACCAAAATTCCACATTTAAATTTACATGTTTAACCAATTCACATAATCATCATCATCACGAACATATAAAAACAAAATATAATATTGTGCAACTCATAAATAATTCTAGACTTACACCTCTCACATGTCTATATGAGTTTCACCGAGTCCAAATAATTACTAAGCAATGAATTTCTTATGATGAGAAAAATCGAAGTTATAATTGCCTAAGGCCGAAATATGGGGCGTTGCAACAGGATTATCTCCTCATTGCAAATTACTCAATTTTTTTCAATTCATTAATGATGCAGGAGCATCGACAACACATCAAGTGAGCCAGCGTGGAGCGGAAGACAGCTGGACAGCGCCAACACGAATTTTGGAGACACCTTGATATTACTGCGCCAAACATTAATGTGTGGATTTAATGAAGCGTACTTTGTATATTATAATGGATCTTGAGCCTTTAAGATCATGTCCTTAGGTAGATGAGGCATTTAATAGATTTAATGTAAAGTAGATAGAATATTTAAGTCTAGATTTGATAGCGTAGAGTCCAAGAGGGAAAACGGATATAGACACCCTCCTTTGTACATTGTATTATTATGAAGCAGCGTTGTTGAAGAGAGCACACAGAGAAGTGTATGAAGAACACTCATGTACAAATATTGAATTAATACAAAAGCTTTGATTCAATTCCATGGTTGTGTTATTCTCTGTGTATTGATGATATTATGCTCATGAATGTTTGCTTCTTGTCATGCATTTGATTTTATATGCTGTGTATGTGATTTCATGAATGAGTTGAAGTCTGAGAAGATGAGCATTGTATTATTATGAAGCAACATTGTTGAAGAGAGCACACAGAGAAGTGTATGAAGAACACTCATGTACAGATATTGAATTAATACAAAAGCTTTGATTCAATTCCATGGTTGTGTTATTCTCTGTGTATTGATGATATTATGCTCATGAATGTGTTATTCTATATGCTGTGTATGTGATTTCATGAATGAGTTGAAGTCTGAGAAGATGAGTGAATGAGTTTCAATTGTTTCTCTAAGTGAACCAGAGAATTCCTGCAAGGAGTGCAGTTGAATTTGTCCGCAAGGAGTGCATGATTGCAGGGTTCAATTAGAGAAGGCTTTTGTCCTCATTCACCTCAGAAGTGCAGATTTAGCACCAGAGCTGTGCAAGGCGTGCGCAGGATGAACTAAGTCTCAGAGTTGTGATTCTGAGCAAAGGGAATTAAGACTGCTGCTGTAGGTTTTTGCGCAGAGTCGAAGCTTCAACACTTAGGCGTTGTTGAAGATTTGCTGCAAGGAGTGCACGCAAGAAGTTCTTAGAAGGACTTGAGAAGAGTCGAGAAAAAAAATCTGGAGGAATAGACCTTCGAAGTTCGTCGAAGGACAAGTGAAGAAGTTGTGCCTTTAAGGTTGCAAGGAACGTCATAGGTTTGCACGTAGGGTGACGAGTTCCATGGAAGAGCATCTCGTCATTTCAGGGATTTCATTAGGAAGAACGGATAGTCGAAATTATCCGAGGATAAGTCACGAGAATCCGAGAGCTATTGGATCTTGCAGGAGTGCAAGGAAGTTACTGTGCAGGTGTGGAAAAGGTTCGAAGCTCGGGGAAGCAGGAGCCATCAATCAGGATCACGAGGAGCGTGGTTCTACTCGTGTATCGGCACATTGGGAGTTCGTGAGGTAAGAATCTAACTCTTCGAAGCGGAAGTCGCGATATAGCGAGACACGAAGTCCCGACGATCGCGTGGGATTGAGTGGGCCACGGGATATAGTGGAAGATAGGTGGCATAATCCATCGGAGGTTCAGCGCCTTGGACATCGGGAGTGAGGAAGAAGCCGTTTGGTTGCCCAAGTAGTGAAGTCGCGAGGAAGCGAGACCGCGAGTTCGGTATTTCGGCTTATCGCGTATCGGGGGTTGGAGACTCAAGCGCTTGGAGTCACAAGTAGTGAGTAACGATAGAGCGAAGTCCCAACAGCAGAGGGAGAAAGTCAGCGATTGAATGACGCATCAGGTCTCGGAGACTCAAGGTTATAGTGAGCATCCGTGAACTCACGAAGCCGCAAAGTTCCAATCCTCCAAGTGCAGAAAAGGAGGATTGCGCAGAGTGAACTGTGGGTGCAGATTTCCCGAAAGGGAAACGAAAGAGTGATTTAGCTCTTCGGGCTGAGGGAAGAGAAGTTCCTGGTGAGAGCGAGCGTGCTCCGAGGAGTGCGGTTGCTATCAAGTGGTATCAGAGCGGGAAGACTCTTCGTTTTCTGTAACAGAGAGAGACAGGATTCACCATGCCGCCCAGGAGAGAAAGACAGTCACCTGACCCATAGGACAGGGAGGTGAGAAGAAGAGGTAGACTAGCAGGAAATCCAGAAATGGAGAGGCAAATGAGAGATCTCCGAGAAAGGCTTGAGGAGATGGAGACAACACAGAGACGCGGAGTTGGTGCAAGGGATCTTAGTGATTCCGAAGTTGAAGAGGAAGTTGGACATGCAGAAGAGGTCACAGCAGAGGATGCATCAACCGAGCGGTTGATCAAAGCCATTTCCAGGATGAGTTCAAAGACCAAAATGGATATCCCAGTCTATGAAGGAAATCTGGATGTAGAAGAGTTGTTGGATTAGATTCGATCTCTTGACACCTACTTCGATTATGAAGATATCGAAGAATATAAAAAGCTTAGGCATGCTGTTACCAAGTTGAAGGGACATGCAGCATTGTGGTGGGATGAGCTACAGGTAGATAGACGTTCCAAAGGCAAACAGAAAATTAAAAGCTGGGACCGAACGATTGCTAAGATGAAGGCAAAATTCATCCCAAGGGATTATCAGATCACACTATTCAGGTGAATGCAGAACCTAAGACAGAAGTTGATGACAGTGAAGGAATACACCGAAGAATTTTACAAGCTCAACATTAGAGCAGGTCATCGGGAGAGCGATGATGAGAAGGTTGCTAGATACCTGAATGGTTTGAGATACGACATTCAGGATGAATTAAGCATGACAACCATCAGAACTATTGAGGATGCTTACCAGATGGCTCTTAAAGCCAAGGAGAAGCTAAGTTGTAAGCAAAGTCAGAGAGGGCGAGGCAGGAGTCAGCCCAGAGGCAAGGCAGTTGCCTAAGATAAATATCAGAAGCCCAAGGAGGAATGGAAGAAACCTCAGGGTAAGGTTGAGAGAGGTGGAACCTCACAGCGAGGACCGCCGCATGTTGAACAGCGAGGGCAGCAGAATGATCAGCGAGGAGATTATGCTGATGCAAACACATTTCCTTGTACCAGAGGTAGAGGAAGAGGCCGAGGTGGTGTTATCACATGTTTCACATGTGGGAAGAATGGACACAGGTCATTTGAGTGTCCATAGAAAAAGAAGGATGTTGGAGAAGCTCACATCGCAGAAGCTCAGAGGCGTGATGTTGAGTCTGAAGATGCAGAAAGCGGAAGATCGCTTGGGATGCATAAAGTCCTTTTGACACCTGAGAAGGAGGTGGAGGACACAGCTCAGAGAAGCCGACTGTTCAGAACCGCATGCAAGACCAAGGACAAGAAATGCAAGGTCATCGTGGACAGCTGAAGTACAGATAATCTCGTTTCGACCGAGATGGTGGAAAGGTTAGAGCTGGAGACAACTGATCACCCGAGTCCATACAAAGTTTCATGGCTACAGAAGGGACATCAGGTGAGTGTCACTAAATAGTGTTTAGTTGAATTCAATATAGGGGGATATAATGATAAGATTCTCTGTGATGTTATTCCCATGGACGTATGTGATTTATTGCTGGGTAGACCATGGCAATATGACAGAAATGTTGTTCATGATGGGAGGATGAACACATATACCCTAGAGAAGGATGGGAGAACACATATGTTACTTCCGATAAAAGATAAGGAGGTGAAGCCGGAAGTAAGCAATACAATACTTCTCATGAGTGGGAAGGAACTTCTCACAGAGATGGAGAAGAAGGAAGATCCACAATTCTTTGTGGTCAGGAAACCGAGGATTGTCCTGACTAGCACAAGAGTGGACGACTTGCCAGATGAGATTCAGGAACTGCTGGAAGAGTTCGCTGATATCATAGTGGATGAACTACCTCATTCGTTGCCACCGATGAGAAGTGTAAGTCACCACATAGACCTCATACTAGGGGCTAGTTTACCAAACAAAGCTGCATACAGATTGACGCTGCAGGAAAACGAGGAGGTCAAGAACCAGGTCCAAGATTTGTTGGACAAAGGATTATTCAGAGAAAGCCTGAGTCCATGTGTTGTTCCAACAGTGCTCAGTCCAAAGAAGGATGGAGGTTGGAGAATGTGTACAGACTCAAGAACGATCAACAAAATTACCATCAGGTATAGATTTCCACTGCCAAGAATGGATGATCTGATGGATTGCCTGAGTGGGGCAAATTATTTTTCAAAGATTGATATCAAGAGCGGATACCACTAGATTTGCATGAGAGAAGGTGATGAATGGAAGACAACATTTAAGACAAACGAAGGTTTGTACGAATGGCTGGTCATGCCGTTTGGTTTGACAAACGTGCCGAGTACTTTTATGAGACTGATGAATGAAGTCCTGAGGGAATTCATCAGAAAATTTGTTGTCGTATATTTAGATGACATACTGATCTTCAGTAAGACAAAGGATGAACATTTGAAGCATTTGGTTATTTTGATGAGGAAACTACAGCAGGAGAAGTTGTTGATTAATATGAAGAAGTCCTCGTTTATGAAGACAGAGCTCATTTATTTGGGTTTTTTCATATCGGCAAATGAATTGAAGATGGATCCAAGTAAAGTGGAAGTGATTAAAAATTGGCCATCACCGAGAAATGTTTTCGAGGTGAGGAGTTTCCATGGTTTGGCTAGTTTCTACCGAAAGTTCATTAGGAATTTCAGTGGAATTAGCGCAGCGATGATGGACACGGTGAAAAAGCGACATAAATATTTTCATTGGACAGCGGAGGCTGAGAAAAGCTTCAATCTGTTGAAGCGGAAGATCACAGAGCAACCAGTGTTGGTGCTTCCGGATTATCAAAAGACATTTCAAGTGAAATGTGATGCCAGCGGATATGCCATAAGAGCGGTCTTAAGCCAAGAGGACAGGCCAATTGCATATTACAACGAGAAGCTGGGTGAAGCGAAACTGAAGTACTCCACGTATGATAAGGAATTTTATGCTATCATACAAGCGCTGAAGAAGTGGAGGCATTACTTGATACCAAAGGAATTTGTATTATACAGCGATAATCATGCATTGCAGTTTGTGAGTCAACAAGAGAAGTTGAACCAGAAACATGCCAAATGGGAATTTCGAGTCAAAACATTGGGTTTTGAGAACCTGAGGGACATGTATGCAAGTGATGCAGATTTCAGAGAAGCTTATGAAGCAGTTGAGAATCCAGTTCTCAGAGACAGGAGTCCTTAGATAGATTATATGATCCAGGAGGAATTGTTGTTTCGAGGCAATCAACTGTGTATTCTGAATTGCTCCATGAGGGAGAACTTGATGAAAGAAAAGCATAGTGGAGGCTTGGCAGGACATTTTGGCCAAGACAAGACCTTTGCGAAGCTGAGCGAATCGTATTTTTGGCCAGGCATGCGAGAAGAGGTTAAACAATTTGTTGACAGGTGTAGAGTTGGTCAACATTCAAAGGGTGGAAAATAGAATGCAAGTCTTTATCAGCCATTTCCCATACCAGAGAGACCATGGGAGGCAATAAGCATGGATTTTGTATTAGGTTTGTCGAGGATGCAGAGAGGGGTTGATTCCATCTTTGTGGTGGTTGACAGGTTTTCAAAGATGGCACATTTCATTCCATGCCAGAAGACCAACGATGCGAATCACATCGCGAATTTTTTTTTCAAGGAGGTCATTCGACTCCATGGATTGCCGAGAAGCATTGTATCGGACAGGGATACGAAATTCATAGGGAATTTTTGGAGGACGCTATGGAAGAAGCTAGGAACTAACTTGGCGTTTAGTTCTGCTTATCATCCGCAGACAGACGGACAAACGGAGGTGGTGAACAGGAGTCTGGGAGATTTATTAAGAAGCCTGGTGACAGAGCACCATAGCAGTTGGGACAATGTGTTTCCACAGGGAGAGTTCGCGTACAACGATTCGGTGAATCGAAGTACCGAGAGAAGTCCATTTCAGATTGTGTATGGAACACAGCTGAGAGGAGTATCTGAACTCAGGGAGTCATAGAATATTGTTACTAGCAGCGCTAGTGCAGAAGAATTCGCTAAAGCGATGAAAGAACTTCACAGTAAGGTGAAGCAGCGACTGGTTGATTCAAATCAGGAGTACAAACACAGAGCAGATCAGCATCAGAGACAACTTCAGTTCGAAGTTGGCGATCTTTTTCTGGCACATCTGAGGAGAGAAAGGTTCCCAAGGGGAACATATAACAAGCTTAAGATGAAGAAAATCGGACCTTGCAGAGTCCTGAAGAAATTTGGAGAGAATGCTTATGAGATTGAGTTACCAGATGGCATCGGGATATCTCTAATATTCAATATTTCGGATTTATACCCATACAAGGTTGGAGAAGCAGAGGTTGGACCTAAGGAACCAGTGATCGAGTGGATAAAACAATTACCAGTTGCAGAAAAGCCGCAGATGGAGTGCATACTGGACAAGCAAGTCAGCAGAAAGACCAGGCGAAAGCAGTATTTTGAGTACCTGGTCAAGTGGAAGAATCACCCAGTGGAAGATGCCAGCTGGGAGACAGAAGAAGTGATCCAAAAGCATGGACAGACCGTGCAGGAGCTCATGGATAGGAGCCCATGAAAATTTTCAAGCCAGGGAGAATGATGCAGGAGCATCGCCCACGTCAAGCGAGCCAGTGCGAGAGCAGAGGACAGCTGGACAAGCCAGCGGATTTCTTTTTGAAAAAACCTGATATTTGTTGCACCAAACATTAATGTGAAGAGTTAATGAAGCGCACTTTGCATATTGTAATGGACCTTGAGCCTTTGAGTTCACGTCCTTAGGTAGATGAGGCATTTAATAGATTTAATGTAAAGTAGATAGAATATTTAAGTCTAGATTTGATAGCGTAGAGTCCAAGAGGGAAAACGGATATAGACACCCATTGTATTATTATGAAGCAGCGTTGTTGAAGAGAGCACGTAGAGAAGTGTATGAAGAACACTCATGTACATATATTGAATTAATACAAAAGCTTTGATTCAATTCCATGGTTGTGTTATTCTTTGTGTATTGATGATATTATGCTCATGAATGTTTGCTTCTTGCCATGCATTTGCTTTTATATGTTGTGTATGTGATTTCATGAAGGAGTTGAAGTCTGAGAAGATGAGTGAATGAGTTTCAATTGTTTCTCTAAGTGAACCATAGAATTCCTGCAAGGAGTGCAGTTGAATTTGTCTGCAAGGAGTGCGTGACTGCAGGGTTCAATTAGAGAAGGCTTTTGTCCTCATTCACCTCGGAAGTGCAGATTTAGCACCAAAGCCATGCAAGGCGTGCGCAGGCTGAACGAAGTCTTAGAGTTGCGATTCTGAGCAAAGGGAATTAATACTGCTGCTGCAGGTTTGTGCGCAGAGTCGAAGATTCAACACTTAGGCGTTGTTGAAGATTTTCCGCAAGGAGTGCACGCAAGAAGTTCTCAGAAGGACTTGAGAAGAGTCAAGAAAAAAAACTCTAGAGGAATAGACCTTCGAAGTTTGTCAAAGGACAAGTGAAGAAGTTGTGCCTTTAAGGTTGCAAGGAACATCGTAGGTTTGCGCTTAGGGTGATGAGTTCCGTGGAAGAGCGTCTCGTCATTTCAGGGATTTCATTAGGAAGAACGGACAGTCGAAATTCTCCGAGGAGAAGTCGCAAGAATCTGAGAGCCGTTGGATCTTGCAGGAGTGCAAGGAAGTTACTGTGTAGGTGTGGAAAAGGTTTGAATCTCGGGGAAGCAGGAGCCGTCGATCAGGATCACGAGGAGCGTGGTTCTACTCGTGTATCAGCACATCGGGAGTTCATGAGGTAAGACTCTAACTCTTCGAAGCGGAAGTTGCGATATAGCGATACGCGAAGTCCCGATGATCGCGTGGGATTGAGTGGGCCACGGGATATAGTGGAAGACAGGTGGCATAATCCATCGAAAGTTCGGCGCCTTGTACATCCGGAGTGAGGAAGAATCCGTTTGGTTGCACGAGTAGCGAAGTCGCGAGGAAGCGAGACCGCGAGTTCGGTATTTCGGATTATCGCGTATCGGGGGTTGGAGACTCAAGCGCTTGGAGTCACAAGTAGCGAGTAACGATAGAGCGAAGTCCCGACAGCAGAGGGAGAAAGTCAGTGATTGACTGACGCATCGGGTCTCGAAGACTCGAGGGTATAGTGAGCATCTTTGAACTCGCGAAGCCACGAAGTTCCAATCCTCCGAGTGCAGAAAAGGAGGATTACGCAGAGTGAACTGTGGGTGCAGATTTCCCGAAAGGGAAACGGAAGAGTGATTTAGCTCTTCAGGCCGAGGGAAGAGAAGGTCCTAGTGAGAGCGAGCGTGCTCCGAGTGCGGTTGCTATCACATTGAGTTGGTGCTCAAAGATAGATGATGTACAGAACATAAAAAGACTGCCTATCATTCAAAGAAGAACAAATTTTCTCCCTTTATGGGTTTCCTCAGAAATATATGTTTCTGTATACTTCATGTGTGTGATTAATGTTGAATACTCTATTGCTTACTTCCCTGAATTATTGTGATCATCATTGAGTGTTCTGTAATGAGTTTAAAATGGGTATTATTGTTTAAGCACAATAATAAATGATTCACCCCCCCCTTCTCAGTTGTCTAATAGGATCAAGTTCAATGAGGTGAGAAAATTCAAGGTACACAAAACTCTCTATAATTAACTCACATAATTCTTAAAATATTTTCATAGATAATGCTCCCAACAAATCAACTTCAGCGTGGTGGAGAGGCTCCTAGTCTACAACACTCCCCAAATCCCTCTGTGTATGATTTGCAAGGGTCTTACTACTACATTTTCCCCTAGAGAACACAATCACAAACGATATTGGTGTCCCTCTACAAATATCTCACTAAATTATTCATCTTAAATAGTAACATATAGAGAAATAAGGAAAATTATATTGATGTAATAGATCATCCTCGACCAATTTTGATTCTTAAGCTAGGATCATCTTCAAGAGGTTTTAAGTCTCTCTCACACCTGCACCACACTTGGTAGTGGCATCCCAAGGGCCCAAAATAATAAAAAAAGTATCGAGGAACAACATGAGCTTTAGTACCCCATGAATGGACAATATACTCCTAAGTAGGGTATTTTTTAGGGGCAAAATTTTGTCAATTGGCTATTTTTTTGCCATTTTCTAAAATGAATATTCACTAATTTGGTTGAAAATCAGTGCTTAAAAATTAGCCTATTTTTTACATAAATATGATTAAATTGATAATTTTCACCAAATATTTACAAGTTTTAATAGTAAATTATATATATCTTTATTGAATATTCGCCTACATATCTATACATGTATGATTTTTTAAATTGAAATAGTTGCTTAGAATATTGTACATAGGTATAATGTTTGAATCCTTAAAATATACCATGCTCCTAACTTTTGAGTCCACTCGAACTAGGTTAGAGTGCAACCAATAATCTTCTCTACCAATTACACAATTCATAATCAAAATTTTCTTACACAAATGGTAAAATCTCATAACATTACCTCTTAGGATGGTTAACCATCTCTTAGGTAGGCAATTATTTTGTAATTCTCCTCAAGTGTAACAACATTTCCAAGATTTGACTCTTGTCCTTCCCTCTTCTTAAGCAATGGATGAATTGATCTTGATAGTGAAATTACAAGTGTCAAGAGTAAGATAAAAGTAAGTCTCAAATCATTCCTTCTTTTACCTTATTACATTCTTTGTTCATCCTCATTGAGATATAAGACCTTTCCCTTGAGTGCATTTCTCTCTCTTAACATGTAACAAATTAGTCCTTCCAATAGTGCCACTACACATGCAATATGATCATTATAAATCAAGAGCATAGTAACAATAAGTACATCAATACATATGTTATTCAACAAGTGATATAAATATCCAACCATATCATTACAAAGACTAACCATGTTAAATCATCATCGAGAATATCAGTGCCACCTAGCTATTATATAGAATAGCATCAACAAAGAATAGGAATGCTCATCACAATCCAAGCAATCACATGGATATTAATGTCTATCATAACTAATCATTAATAAAAGAAAACGATGAGGGGATAATGAGTCCAGAACACCATCTCCTTATTAATAAAAATAAAATCAATAAACCAAACATTAGGGTGTTATAATCCTCCCTCTCTAACAAGAGCTATGATCCCAGAGCAAAGTCATCATCGAATAAATGAGAATAAAGTTTTTCAGTTTTTATTCCAATTATCATCTTTGAGTAGTGCTACTATTAGACCTTCACAAAATTTATTACTCTATTTTTCAAGTGTTATTGTTTTTTGTTGATGATCACTAGTGGATGAATGAAAAAATCTTTGATTTCCTTCACATGTATAGCATCAAAATCCAATATATTATTGGGGCAAACACATATTTTTTAAGTAAAGATATCTTAAAAACATCATGAATTTTTACATGCGGTGGTAAGGCTAGTTTGTAAGCAATGACACCCATCTATGCCATGATCTCAAAAGGTCCATAATATCTCAGTGCTAGCTTCTTTCATTTCCCTAGGTGTAAGGAAGTCATTTTTTGGCTTCATTCTAAGGAACACCTTTTCTCAAACCTTGAAGCTTCATTTTGATCTCATTTTTTCTGCATAGTTCTTTTGTTGGTCCTAGATAGTCCTTAGATTTTGTTGAATTTGTTTCACTATATTTTTCATTTCTTCCAAGGTGTCCTTCTCTTGAGTCAATTATACTTTCAAGTTGTCCCAACTAATAACATAGTTTCACTTCCTTCCGTACAAGGCTTCAAATAGATTTTTGTTGATGAAGTGATCGTATCCATTGTTATTGACAAATTTCATTAAGGGTATGTAGTCTTCTGATAATTTTGGTTGATTCATCACATACATTATGAGCATGTTTTCTAGAGTTCTATTAAATATTTCTATCTAATCATCTATCTCTAGATGTTAAGTTGTGTTGAAACTTAGCGTCATGTGTAGCTCACGAAACAAAATTTGCCTGAACTTGGAGGTAAATTTTGAGTCGAGATCTATCACGTTTAATTTTGGTACACTATGTAGCCTTACTACTTATATGAAGATGTGGGCTATGTAACATACTTGATAAGTAGTCTTCAGTATTTTGAAGTGGGCTATCTTAATCAATCGACTACTACCAATATTGAGTCATTACTCCTAGAGGCACTTAGTAACCCATAAATGAAATCCATGGATAGGTCTTCCTACTTCCAAGATGGTATTTCCAAGATGGTATATTTAAGGGATTCAAATTTTTGGCACTTTTATTTTCTAACATTCCAAACATCGACCCATAGAGGCAGTATCTGATTCTAAATTCGACCAATAGTACAATTGCTTCATACTTTAGTGCATTATTTGGTATCCCAGATGTTTGAAATAAGGGTCACAATATGCTTCATGAAATGTCAATCTTATTAGGTTGTTGTGGGTGAGATCGGAAGAGC